>QXEO01001419.1:0-56010 GCA_007115705.1 Dactylis glomerata | reverse complement strand
ATAGTTCTTGGTTTATAAATTTTCAAAAACTACTAAAATATTCTCTTCCTGACACGGGTTTGATAGCTTTGTATTTATGTTCGTATCATGTAGTGTGAAATAACTTATTACATAATTGACATGATTTTTCTTCCAATCTTAATTACCAAAACCACGAAAGTTCTTAGTTTCTCTTACAATATACTTGAGTGCACACAATGTATTTTAATTATCGATTAGAGATTTTTTTGTGCGGTCCTCATGCAAGAATATACTCCTTGATCTTTCCTGGTGTACCAAGTTTGCATCGTTATGAATTGTATCATCTGACGCTAGTTTATGTGAATTGTATCAAGTATATTCCTATCGATCACCTGATTTATTAGAGTTAAAACGGTATGCATGTTATGGTCCCTCGTGCCTGCATATTTGACGTTTCGGCGCTACTATTTGATTAAGTGCCACCATGTAGTTGTGCTTTCATCAGTAATTTGATCACTGGGAGTCGGTGCCTTTCAAAGCACTTCGATTGTCCAAAGTCGTTTTGTCGAACTCAAGATTCCTAGAGAGGTTCGTTTAGGCTTGATTACGACGATGTTGAGTTGGCACCAGAGAAAAACTCATGAAGGCTTTGATTCATTCAATTGTGGCAAGTTCACGTTGTTGTGACTTATGTAACTGAAGACCTAATTTGTCTGCCTAAATTCTTTCATGTTGAACTTTTGCATTTAATACTACTGGACCATTATTCATGGGTCCCTTCACACCTCTAATTACTTAATATTGGATTTGTATTGAAACCAAATGCCTATCTTTTTTATATAAATTTTGCTAAAAAATTCAGTTGTTTTTTGGAGCAATTTTCTTCCCTACTTATTTTAAATTTCATATGTAAAATATTGTCGCCTTTTTTCTGCTTAATAAAGTTGCCTCTCGTATAAATTTCTAAACTTTCTCACCTTGAATTTTCCATTCTCTCAATAAAAATTCTTGTACTATGAAATTCTGTAGTTGATTTGCCCGAGTTTTTCAAATAATAAAGAGATGTAGTATGGAAAGAACTCAGCATGAAAATTCTCTTTGAATTCGTAGCGAGACATGATTTTCTTTCCATTTAATGCGTAAGATTTTCAAGACATAGTCCATCTAGTACATGAGAACATTTTTTTTTATTTTTTATTCTATTTGGTATCTGAAATCACGCAAACGTGTTGCATGCAAACTCTTCTTCTTTAGTTTTTTCTTTCCGATATCTATGCCATGCAAAATCATGTACGTATTCTCTTTTAGCCCATGGAGCAGCCTTTGCTGACTCAGTTTTATTTTTTCTCCTTACGTGTCGGATCTCAAATAGTCCACATGGAATATATAAGTTCTATGTAACGTATTGATTTTTTTTTAATCTCAACCATCTATAATCTAAATCAACGGGCTATATATTTCTAATCTATGTGACTTAATATGGTGGCTCTATTTTAGACAGCCCGAGTTTTCTAAATAATAAAGAGATGTAGTATG
Source organism: Dactylis glomerata (assembly GCA_007115705.1). Lineage (NCBI taxonomy): Eukaryota > Viridiplantae > Streptophyta > Magnoliopsida > Poales > Poaceae > Dactylis > Dactylis glomerata. The sequence continues at coordinate 54,513 of QXEO01001419.1, read as the reverse complement.
GAAAGAACTCATCATGAAATTTCTATTTGAATTCGTAGCGAGACCTGATTTTCTTTCCATTTAATGCCTAAGATTTTCAAGACATAGTCCATCTAGTACATGAGAACACTTTTTCTTTATTTTTTATTTTATTTGGTATCTGAAATCACGCAAACGTGTTGCATGCAAACTCTTCTTCTTTAGTTTTTTCTTTCCAATATCTATGCACTGCAAAATCATGTACATATTCTCTTTTAGCCCATGGAGCCTTTGCTGACTTAGTTTTTTTTCTCCTTACGTGTCAGACCTCAAATATTCCACATGGAATATATATGTTCTATGTAACGTATTGATTTTTTAATCTCAACCATCTATAATCTAAATCAACGGACTATATATTTCTAATCTATGTGGCTTAATGTGGTGGCTCTATTTTAGACTTCCGTATTGTGCTTTTAGTATATAATAGATTCCTAATATAAAAAATACTTGTTATATAACCCATAGTTACCAATGATAGACTAAAATCTCCTACTCATTTAGTTACAAAAGCCTTTTGGTGAGCACTCTTTGCGATTTATATTCTAACCAAAATCCCAATAATAAATATGATCATATTCCCTATAGTTTCCATAAACAAAAATGTGGGATGTGCATTTGAAATGGAGGCCAAAATTTGTTAAATATATCATTGTAGGTATCGGAAATGATCGAGTCACAATGACCCTTCTACCCGGCACATCCAAATCACTAACACAAACTTTCGTCCATGTTTGATATGTGAATCTTGTCTTTAAGCTTTCTTTTGTCTGTGCACTCGAGACCAAATATCCTCTAGCCGAAACCTTTGCACACCGCAACTGTGTGCAAAGTTTTCGGCTAGAGGATATTTGGTCTCGAGTGCACAGACAAAAGAAAGCTTAAAGACAAGATTCACATATCAAATATGGACGAAAGTTTGTGTTAGTGATTTGGATGTGCCGGGTAGAAGGGTCATTGTGACTCGATCATTTCCGATACCTACAATGATATATTTAACAAATTTTGGCCTCCATTTCAAATGCACATCCCACATTTTTGTTTATGGAAACTCTAGGGAATATGATCATATTTATTATTGGGATTTTGGTTAGAATATAAATCGCAAAGAGTGCTCACCAAAAGGCTTTTGTAACTAAATGAGTAGGGGATTTTAGTCTATCATTGGTAACTATGGGTTATATAACAAGTATTTTTTATATTAGGAATCTATTATATACTAAAAGCACAATACGGAAGTCTAAAATAGAGCCACCACATTAAGCCACATAGATTAGAAATATATAGTCCGTTGATTTAGATTATAGATGGTTGAGATTAAAAAAATCAATACATTACATAGAACGTATATATTCCATGTGGAATATTTGAGGTCTGACACGTATGGAGAAAAAAAACTAAGTCAGCAAAGGCTCCATGGGCTAAAAGAGAATATGTACATGATTTTGCAGTGCATAGATATTGGAAAGAAAAAACTAAAGAAGAAGAGTTTGCATGCAAGAGGTTTGCGTGATTTCAAATACCAAATAGAATAAAAAATAAAGAAAAAGTGTTCTCATGTACTAGATGGACTATGTCTTGAAAATCTTAGGCATTAAATGGAAAGAAAATCAGGTCTCGCTACGAATTCAAATAGAAATTTCATGATGAGTTCTTTCCATACTACATCTCTTTATTATTTGGAAAACTCGGGCTGTCTAAAATAGAGCCACCATATTAAGTCACATAGATTAGAAATATATAGCCCGTTGATTTAGATTATAGATGGTTGAGATTAAAAAAAATCAATACGTTACATAGAACTTATATATTCCATGTGGACTATTTGAGATCCGACACGTAAGGAGAAAAAATAAAACTGAGTCAGCAAAGGCTGCTCCATGGGCTAAAAGAGAATACGTACATGATTTTGCATGGCATAGATATCGGAAAGAAAAAACTAAAGAAGAAGAGTTTGCATGCAACACGTTTGCGTGATTTCAGATACCAAATAGAATAAAAAATAAAAAAATGTTCTCATGTACTAGATGGACTATGTCTTGAAAATCTTAGGCATTAAATGGAAAGAAAATCATGTCTCGCTACGAATTCAAAGAGAATTTTCATGCTGAGTTCTTTCCATACTACATCTCTTTATTATTTGAAAAACTCGGGCAAATCAACTACAGAATTTCATAGTACAAGAAATTTTATTGAGAGAATGGAAAATTCAAGGTGAGAAAGTTTAGAAATTTATACGAGAGGCAACTTTATTAAGCAGAAAAAAGGCGACAATATTTTACATATGAAATTTAAAATAAGTAGGGAAGAAAATTGCTCCAAAAAACAACTGAATTTTTTAGCAAAATTTATATAAAAAAGATAGGCATTTGGTTTCAATACAAATCCAATATTAAGTAATTAGAGGTGTGAAGGGACCCATGAATAATGGTCCAGTAGTATTAAATGCAAAAGTTCAACATGAAAGAATTTAGGCAGACAAATTAGGTCTTCAGTTACAGAAGTCACAACAACGTGAACTTGCCACAATTGAATGAATCAAAGCCTTCATGAGTTTTTCTCTGGTGCCAACTCAACATCGTCGTAATCAAGCCTAAATGAACCTCTCTAGGAATCTTGAGTTCGGCAAAACGACTTTGGACAATCGAAGTGCTTTGAAAGGCACCGACTCCCAGTGATCAAATTACTGATGAAAGCACAACTACATGGTGGCACTTAATCAAATAGTAGCGCTGAAACGTCAAATATGCAGGCACGAGGGACCATAACATGCATACCGTTTTAACTCTAATAAATCAGGTGATCGATAGGAATATACTTGATACAATTCACATAAACTAGCGTCAGATGATACAATTCATAACGATGCAAACTTGGTACACCAGGAAAGATCAAGGAGTATATTCTTGCATGAGGACCGCACAAAAAAATCTCTAATCGATAATTAAAATACATTGTGTGCACTCAAGTATATTGTAAGAGAAACTAAGAACTTTCGTGGTTTTGGTAATTAAGATTGGAAGAAAAATCATGTCAATTATGTAATAAGTTATTTCACACTACATGATACGAACATAAATACAAAGCTATCAAACCCATGTCAGGAAGAGAATATTTTAGTAGTTTTTGAAAATTTATAAACCAAGAACTATGTTAACTTAGATGAGAATGCTACCAAAAAAGTTTATGAATAAATATCACCAACAAAGAAAAACTTATCGTGAATATTGAGGCGCGTGAAGAAGGAGAACACAATATTACACACGAATCATCCACAATCTCTATGAAATCTAGGCAATGGTGAGGGATTTGGAGTACAAGAGAAATAGTATAAATTATACCATGTTCAGCCATATTTTTACCATAATGTCACCAGTCTACTATCACAAACAAGGGTTAAAAGTACTTAACGAAATAACACTTAGCGCAAGAGTAGGAAACTTTAAGAGTGAAAATATTTATAAATATCTATCCTTGTTCGTCGAATTCAAGCATCATGATTAGTTGCTGTTGTGTAGTTGCCGCAGCTGTATTTCCGATCTCTGTTGTAACTCAGCGGCTTGCTCTGTATGATGTTTTGATATTCAACATGTCATATCTTTGATACAAATCTTGTAGAACTTTACACAGAAGATCAGTAATAACTGATTAGGCTACCAGTTAGTGGACGCCTTGGCTTTTGCTTTCTAACAGCATCTAGTGTTTTTGCTGTACTTGTATCGAGAATGCGGTGTGTTTCTAGTGTTTTTGCTGAACCTGTTTATTTTGGGGGAGTGATGGAGCGATTCGTTGCTAGTATTATTTCTCTCCTGTAAGATTATCAGGGCCCACATGTGTAATGTGTTGTGATGCTAGTTATATTTTGGCTGGGCTGTTGATCTTTTTTTTGAATTTTCTGGGCTTTTGATCTGATGTGTTATTCTTTCAAATTTCGCACTATATATATTTTGAAACATTCAGTTTGTTGGCATGAAAGTGCAAGTACATTTAATTTCTGTAAACTGCAATGTGCAGTCTTTTTTTTATCATAAACCGGCCAGAGATTACATAGAAGTCAGGCCCAGATTGCATGCGTTCTGATTTTGCAGGACAAGTCTCAGCACCATGATTGATTCCAGTTGTGGCAGAGCTTGACAACAAAAAATGCTCAGGGGGCGAAAGACCAAACAAAATTTCAATAGCTGCAATAAACTAGAATATATTGATATTGGCCACATTGGTTGCAAAATACTGAACCAAACTTTCCATCTTTAGATTTCCTTCTTATTTGGTGATGTTTTGGATTTCCTATTTGGTCAGATTTGGGCCCCAATCTGCACCGGCCTATCTAGCTGCTTGCTCTAGACACCTCGATGACGACGTGCTGCGCTATGTCTGCAGCGCTAGTCACTCGTGACGCCCTCTCTTCGGTTCCGATACAGTCAAAGGTATGGAACCTTCTTATTTTCCCGTTCGCTTTGCCCAGGTCGCCAGGATCCAGCTATTCCTGTTTCCCGTTTTCTTATGCGATTGCGTTGACCCGGTGGTTAGGGCATGTCCAGCGGCTGACCTGTCCGAAATGATTCAAAACGATCTATATGGGTTGGACCACGGATACCAGAATGAGCGCGGATAGCACCTATCCATTTGGGTAGGGGGGCACCCAGCGGGGCGACCCACTTTTTGGCCCGCGTAGAAAAGTGGCCAGTTTTCTCTCATTTTGCTTATAGTTTATGAATAAAAAATAAATTACAACAAAATCTTAAATTAGTGCAAGATACATTATAAATAGTTTGCAATCAAGTACTTCAAATGTTTTACAACATAATTAATTAAAATCTAAATAAGTTCAAATGGGGTTGTTTACCGCATGAATCCAAATATGATTTACCAAATCTTCATGGAGGGCGAGGTGGGTTGCCCGGTCTCAAATCTCATGATGTGTATGGAGAAATTCCTGCGGTATAGGGTTTGCAGCAACCAAATCACCCTGAAAATCCCACCCCTGATCATAGACACTATCATCACACTCCTCCTCAACGATTATGTTATGCATGATCACACAAGCAGTTATGATCTCCCACATCTGCTGAACACTCCATTGCTTAGCTGGGTGACGAACAATGGCCCAACGAGACTGAAGAACACCAAATGCTTGCTCCACATATTTCCGACAAGCCTCTTGTCCTTTTGCAAACTAACTGTATTTCTCCTCAGTGGGATTACGATGTGTCTTCACAAAAACAGGCCACTCCGTATAGATACCATCAGCTAAGTAATAACTCTTGGTGTTTGTATGGCCTATAATCTCATAGCTCATTGATGGGGCATTGCCTTCCGCAAGACTAGAAAATACAGGGGATCACTGGATGACATTGATATTATTATGAGACCCTGACATTTCAAAAAAAAATTGCAAATCCATAGATCTTGGTTAGCAACGGCCTCAAGTATTGTCGTGCAATGCTCGGCGTGACCTGAATACAATCCCTGCCATGCAAAAGGGCAGTTCTTTCACTCCCAATACATACAATCTATGCTTCCAAGCATACCAGGGAAAACTCCTCTTCTCGTTGATGGACAATAGCCATTGAGTGTCCTCCAAGTTTGGCTCTCGCAAGTACTCTTCGCCGAAGATCGAAATGATAACTCGACAAAAATTATACATTGACTCAATGCATATAGATTCGCTCATGCGCATGTACTCATCAACAAGATCTGCGGCTACTCCATAAGGAAGCATTCGTATAGCAGCCGAGCATTTTTTTATATGAAGAGAAGCCGTGGAGGCAAACATCTTCAGTAATTCGCCAAAATAACTTCCTTGACATATGAAAACGGCGGTGAAAATAGTTTTGGTACAACGCTGTTTCCAGGTGGAAGTAGTAGATGTAGAGCTGCACGTGGCCGTTCTCCCGGCTGCGGTCCAGATTGGTGGCTCGCCCCATCACAGAGCCCCACCATTTAGGCATGTAGGCCCTGTTTTCCTCATGGAGGACGCTTGCCACGGCCACCATCAAGTTGGCATCATCGTCGGATTCAGTGTCTGAGTCTTCAAAGAAATGCATGTAGAAGAATTGGTTGTTGAGGCTGACAAAAGTGGCAATGCCGTCGTCGTCCGAGTTGCTGTCCATCGCGACGATCATGTTAGCAAATGGCAAAACAGGTTGCGCGCGGTCAGGGAGGACAACTCGCTCAAGTCAACCAACGGTGGTCCTCAAAAGGACGGCCGGCAGCGGCCATGGGTGGCCTCGGGGAGAGGTGGAACAAGGGGCTTTTTTTGGGCGGTTGGGACAGCAAGTGCACACCGGCGGCAGTCGTGGCGGCACCAACGAGGGGAAAGGAGGACGGTCGCGAGTGGCAGAGCAGCACAGGGAGGGGGTAGGGAATGCCTCGGTGCCTTTGTCGGCTGGGCTCGGGGTGGACAAGAGGGACACGCGAGAGGACGCGCACGCTGTCCGGTTCGATGCATTTCGAGTCCAAATCTGAGGTTAAAATGGGTACATGCAGACACGTTCGGACAACGTTTATTTGGATCGCCTAGCTATACCGACTACTTTATCCGCGCGAACGCGTTTGGAGACGAGACCATGGCCGGCCATTTCATCGATGCGCAGTAGGCAATGTAAGTGGGAACTAGAAAGATCTGATTGAAGAAGATCCCATAGCGGAAGATCTTTTTTTTCCGTTTTAGCCTTTTTGGGTCGCCACGCAAAAGATTTGGGGAAGATTGAGGTGTGCTATTTGTACATCACACGTGTCATATACTCGCCTGGGTCTAACACAATGGAAAAATAGACCCGGTCTCATAGGATTTTTTTCCATGCCCCGTTTGTTGCAGGAACTCCATCTTCTTCTAGCTGCAGGCTCCACCTCTACTGGAAGCTCCGTGCCCCGGTAGGCCACCCTAGGCGGCGTCCCTGCAGGCGAGCTCCCTATCCCGTCCACCAACCCCACTCGGCGCTCCGACCAGCTAGCTTCCCAACCCCAACGGCCATCGCTGTACTCCGGCGACCGCTGGCTCGCCTCCCAGATCCCAACTCCCTGGATTTCCGCGTCCCGGACTAGCTCCTGCCGCGGGATCAGCCGCCGGCGCCCCTTCACTCCACATCGGGCCTTGGCGCCTCCGCGGGATCGACAGCTCCCGCATCCTCCAAACCTGGAAGTCCACGATTTTGCCATTCGCTGCAGGCGCATCTGCTACATGTCTCCTCGCCGCCCTAAACCCCAAATTGTCGCCTTCTTTTAGCTAGCAATTAGTCTTCATGGATTTGTTCGTAGTTAATTTAGTCTGATCCAGTTGTGAATAGGTGAAGTGTACCATTTCAATGTAATGGATCTGTTTAAGTTGTACCTTGTTAGGTTAGTTAGATCAGGAATTCTGTAGGTATACAGCTGTTAACTTTCTGCTGATTTGGGAATATACAAAGACAAATCAGAGTGCTCTAACAGTAACAATAAATGTCTAAATATTTTAATCTATTAAAGGCTTGCAAGGTTCTTTTCGATTTATTTAACTTATGAAAAGTGAAAATTGACGTCGAAATAAATGGAAGATTGTTTTACAAAGTAGTCAATATCACTTTCTATCATATGCACAGTAATGTATGCATATGTTTGGTTTCTTGTTACCGAAACCAAGTTTTTAATCTTTATAGGAAAGACTATCTGCTTGCAAATGTGTGACGACCTCAAATTTGATAACAAATTCGAAGTGCCCGTTATGTAATCCGTCACAATCCCAGAATCATTGTTGTGACTTACATAACGTAGTTGATACCACAGTCATAGACATTAATAGTAAATAAAGGGGATTACATAGGTGGTCGCACAGACCAAACCTTATCAACATGCAGCGGAATAACACTTTGGGTCCATATTGTCGAGCTTCAACCGCACAGGCAAAGCAGACAGTAGGAAACGAGCCTAATTCGCAAAGTCGTCAAGGAGTCCTTCCTTCTTGATCTTGCTCCTTCAAGTCTGGCCAAGTTAATAGCCAGGGACACAGCCATGAGTACATTGGATGCACTCGCAAACCATCTTATAAACAAAGTGATGAGAGAGAAATGCATGGTTGATATGGTGGACTAAGCACTAAGTTTATTTGCAAATACTAACTTTATTTCCCAAGAATGTTCATTGGTAGAAAAGAGGTTTAGTTCTCTAAGTTCAATCTAAAGAGGAAATTTCAAGAGTGTCAACATCAAGGTCAAGTCAAGTCAATTCAATTCATGTCATTCACCAAGTTCACCATAAGTTGTTTTCATTATTGACAAAAGCCAGGCACAGCTTGCCAACCGTCCATGACCGCGGACGCGGCTATTCGAATAGTTTGAAAACCTCTGCAGAGGGGTACACTTTACCCACAAGATTCGATACATCTGCCGGGAGAAATCCACGGATCGTCATACACAAGTATGCGGGGTTCAGATAATCAAACAAACTCTTTCACTTGCTCACCCTAGTATAGGATCCTTCCCTAGAGCCCGGGGTACGGAATCCCCGCTCCGGCGCCTCTAGTTCTGCCCATCCCGGAAGCCGGGTTAGTGGAATCCACCTGGTCCAGAAGTAACCGCTCACGGTGTCCTTCCATGAAGATTTGATACAAGGCCTCCCATACTAAGATAAACAAGCTACGGATTAAGCCCCTTCCCATATAGGGGTAATGTGGTCGTACGGTATAATTGGCTCCCATAGTACATCACTCGTTGTCAATTGAGAAATACATTTCATAGTTCTTAGTCAAGATTATTTTCTTTCATAAAACCATTATGTAGGAGAAACCTCCACTTCAAGTTTCAAGTTCAAGTCACCAATTATCAACTAGGATTCCCCTTATCAATGACCTCAGATTTTATTAGCGACTAAGCAACTACCTTGAGTGATGATACCACTACATATGGTTGGATAAACTCAGCTTGATGTTCTTGTTAAGCAAGATATCAAACACCTCTATCATTCTACCTTAGCAATTTAATCATGCAATTTACTTAAAACAGGTAGAGTGCAATATTAAAACTAGGCATTGGAAGGATGAATCAAAAGATGGCTTGCCTGGCTTGGCAAAGTCAAAATAGTCTTCATCTTCATCTTTGATTGATTGGTCTCCATCTCCATTTCTTGGTGGACTTCGGGATCCATTCTCCTTACTCTCTTTGTCGTCTAATCGTTGGAAAGCAAATAAGCATACAATCACCACACAATTCACAAACAACACCTATTTACTCAAATACACGTACTTGGGTAAGGGAAGTGATCTAGGAAGTCTATGGAGAGTGGTTTCGATTTAATTGACTCCATAAAGATGAGATTATTGCTTTCTTGACTTAAGTGAGGATTTAATTTACTTTGAATCGTGAAATATCTCTTGCAAGTCCTTATTGACCATGGTCATAGACCACAAGTAGATATTCAAGATTATGGTTCAACCAAGGAGGCTTCATAGAATTTGGAGTACTTTTCTTTTATTGAAGAAATTTCTAGTTTGCAACTATTTAGTAATCAAATTTGAATCTGCAAGTAGGGTCTATAGATCCTATTTGAATGGGATCAAAGGTTATAGGTCAATATTTAGAAATGTGGTTGATTTGAATTGGTTTCATTTCCATTTATTTTGAAATAGGTGTGCAAGTTTGAGTTTCTAATTACTACCATGTAGGATTAAATTTCCAAATACTTCCTACAAGCTCACATGGACTGAGATCAATACCTACAGATGGGTATTTGGAAATGTGGTTTAACAATAAAGGTTCCATAAAAATTTTGATCATAAGTTTGAGTTTAATAAGATCCTATATGGCAAATACCTATTTAACCATATAGGTAAATAGCATTTACTTTAAAAGGTTAAAAAATTAGATCTAATGCTATAGGAAGATGGATATCACTAATTGTGAATTTCTAGAGTTGGATTTATATTTTTAGGAATTTTCTTTGATTTGATACAATTTTTCTAAGACTAGAAAGCTCCTGTTTTGTTATTTTACTGCAACTATTAGGTAAATCTAATTGTGTTGAAACCACTTCTAAAGGATAGCTTATGTTCTAAGGTTTCCAGAACATTTTCATTTGTCAAATTTGAGTTGGTAGAACTCCGGGAAAATTAAATCTAAGCAAGCACCTGAATGAGTTTTTCAAAAATCAGAATTCGAATAACCCTTTTTTTTTATCCGGGCCGGACACACAGACCACGCTGGGCCGGCCCGTTCGGCTGCAAGTGGCGGGTGGCAGGGAAAAAAAAGAGGACCGGTCCGGCCTGCCAAGGGGCCCCACCGGTCAGAACTAAAACGAAACGGTACGCAGCCTTCTTCCTCGCGCTAACAGTAACGATGCTCACCGGCGGTACTGGGGACGAGGGCGGCGCTGGGGGAGCTCACCTGGGAGGGTCGCGGCGGCGGCGAGGGTGTCTAGGCGGCGGAGGAGCTTCTCCTCCTCCACCTCGTCCAGGCGGCAGCTTGAGGGAGCGGCTGGAACACTGGGAACGGCTGGCGTCCTGGAGCTCGGCCTACTCCAGCGAGCTCAAACCGGCGACCAACTAGCGAAGAGATGATGTCTAGGAGGTAGAGGGAGGTGAGGGGAATCTTTTCAGGGAAGAGAGGTGGCCTTTTTATTGACGGGAGAGGGAGCACGGGGCGAGGGGATCTGCGGAGAGAGCACGGCCGGTGTCGGCTAACGAAGGAGAGGGGCGGTCGGGGCTTTCGGCGGAGGGCTGTGGATGGTTGCAGGCACTCGCTGGCGCGTTTGCAGGCGGCGGGGTGGTCTGGTGCAGAGGGGGCAAGTGAGGGGTCCGGGCGGTGGTTCTCCTCTGTTCTTCCCTGTCTCGCGGCCGTGGTCGGGGCAGGGGAGGCTGGGGCTCGACCAAGAGATGTCCCCGAGCATGGCTACAGGGTTTGGGCAAGGGTGAACAGCGTCGGCACAGTAGAACCGATTTTCCCTGGATTTCGCTCACCACGTGTTCGGTCAAATGCCCGCAAGAATTAAAAATTCGAATTTTCGAAATTTTCAAATTGGGTTAGTCATTATATTGGATAGGGATTCTAAACATATTTTTTTTATGAAGAAATATGATGTTTTGCAAAAATCTTATTTCAATTTTGAAGGATGGTCTCTGTTTCAGATTCAAACTTTGGACAGATTTTGAAGGAGGTTAGGGTTTGAGTTTTTGCTGGAAACTTCTTGGTTGAGTTAGTATGTGATCTGGTCAAGCTCAACTAACTGACCACACTCTTAGTTGAGTTGAAAATTTCTTATTCTAAGGGTCCAAAGTAGGGTAGTGGTTAACTTTTTCTAGATCATCTTTTCTTCTCTTTTTCTTTATTTCTCTTGCTTCTGGTTCTTTTGATCTTTGTGGTTCTTCTCTAATGCTTCTGTTGGTTCACTTAGAATTAACTAACCAATGCACAACAAATTAAAACACACATGAAATCATAAAACCACATGTATTTAAAAATACTATGCATGCATGCAATAATAGATAAAAGGTTTTATCTTGGCCCAAAAGTGTTGGTTTTCTTGAGAATAAAGGTTTTACCTCTATTCCAAATATTTCCTTTCTAAACGATTTAAAAATTTGGACTCAAAGGATTTGTTTTAAAACCCTTCTCATACTCTTTTTATTTGAAGCATGGGAGCAAATGCTCAAATTCACAAGTTTTAAAAGACAAGAAATTAATCTTGTATTCAAAATAAAAGTTTTTGTTGTCTCCAAAATTTGGTATTTTAATAAATCCATTTATTTCTATTTTTCAAAAATTTGGGTTGTTACAATCTTCCCTCCTTAAAAAGAATCTCGTCCCGAGATTCACAAGTTAAGATTGAGATAGATTGAGAGATGAGATTAACAGATAAGAGATGTAGTGTATAGTGATTCCTATCAAGATAGAAAGATTGGGTACACCCAAAATGTGATAAGGCCATACGGGCCAAAAACACATCTTCACCAATCACATAGCAATGTCAACACACAGTCACACTTTCAAAAACAAAAAAAACTTCTCGGTTTAAACCATAGGATTTCATTAATAAGGGTCTTGCAAAATACAAGTCTCGCTCTTTTTAGAAGGAGATAAACAAGACTACTAGAACACTTTTGAGAAAGCAAGTTGTTGGGGTGGTTGCTACATGTTGCCGGAGGGCATATGAGCAACACATCCCAAAACAAATCAATCATTCAAACACACAAGGCACTAGGCACACTTAATAATCGTGAGGTAAGGGCAGCTCAATCATAACAACTGAGCATTTCCTATAAATCCTGTGGGTCAAAAGGTTTGCTGGGTCTTCATCATTTTTGATCACTCTTTCTTTGCTCTTGAAGTCTTTGTCTCACAGGGTTGACTCTTGTTGGAAAATTTCTGGATCAGGTGAAGAGACTCTCTTTCGATGGTAGCGGTCGTAGTTGACATCCAAGGTTGAAGTCTTGAAAAATATTGAGTCCTAATCTTTTGATCCAAAAGTCCTTCGGTCTTAGGTCGGTATATCGTCCATAGTATATATTTGAAGTAGAGGAGGGATAGAGTAAAACAAATCTTTGAAAAGACTTTGTAATTAAAGAGGTAAATAAATTCTTTGTCAAAATCTCTGGAGAGTATAAGTTGAGAGTGTAAGATATTTGAAGTGAATAAGATGGGAGTATAAGATTGGGCTTTGGGTACCAAAGCAAATAAATTTTCTTTTGTAGAAGTAAGTGTTTGACAAAATATCACTTTCTTAGCTAACGACCATACTAACTAAGGTCTCCTAAGGTCATGATAGTCCTGATACCAAACTTGTGATATTAGAGATATCATTTTCTAACGACCATGCTAACTAGGGTTTCCTAGAGTCAGCCTAGGCTCTGATACCAACTTGTGACGACCTCAAATTTGATAACAAATTCGAAGTGCCCGTTATGTAATCCGTCACAATCCCAGAATCATTGTTGTGACTTACATAACGTAGTTGATACCACAGTCATAGACATTAATAGTAAATAAAGGGGATTACATAGGTGGTCGCACAGACCAAACCTTATCAACATGCAGCGGAATAACACTTTGGGTCCATATTGTCGAGCTTCAACCGCACAGGCAAAGCAGACAGTAGGAAACGAGCCTAATTCGCAAAGTCGTCAAGGAGTCCTTCCTTCTTGATCTTGCTCCTTCAAGTCTGGCCAAGTTAATAGCCAGGGACACAGCCATGAGTCCATTGGATGCACTCGCAAACCATCTTATAAACAAAGTGATGAGAGAGAAATGCATGGTTGATATGGTGGACTAAGCACTAAGTTTATTTGCAAAAACTAACTTTATTTCCCAAGAATGTTCATTGGTAGAAAAGAGGTTTAGTTCTCTAAGTTCAATCTAAAGAGGAAATTTCAAGAGTGTCAACATCAAGGTCAAGTCAAGTCAATTCAATTCATGTCATTCACCAAGTTCACCATAAGTTGTTTTCATTATTGACAAAAGCCAGGCACAGCTTGCCAACCGTCCATGACCGCGGACGCGGCTATTCGAATAGTTTGAAAACCTCTGCAGAGGGGTACACTTTACCCACAAGATTCGATACATCTGCCGGGAGAAATCCACGGATCGTCATACACAAGTATGCGGGGTTCAGATAATCAAACAAACTCTTTCACTTGCTCACCCTAGTATAGGATCCTTCCCTAGAGCCCGGGGTACGGAATCCCCGCTCCGGCGCCTCTAGTTCTGCCCATCCCGGAAGCCGGGTTAGTGGAATCCACCTGGTCCAGAAGTAACCGCTCACGGTGTCCTTCCATGAAGATTTGATACAAGGCCTCCCATACTAAGATAAACAAGCTACGGATTAAGCCCCTTCCCATATAGGGGTAATGTGGTCGTACGGTATAATTGGCTCCCATAGTACATCACTCGTTGTCAATTGAGAAATACATTTCATAGTTCTTAGTCAAGATTATTTTCTTTCATAAAACCATCATGTAGGAGAAACCTCCACTTCAAGTTTCAAGTTCAAGTCACCAATTATCAACTAGGATTCCCCTTATCAATGACCTCAGATTTTATTAGCGACTAAGCAACTACCTTGAGTGATGATACCACTACATATGGTTGGATAAACTCAGCTTGATGTTCTTGTTAAGCAAGATATCAAACACCTCTATCATTCTACCTTAGCAATTTAATCATGCAATTTACTTAAAACAGGTAGAGTGCAATATTAAAACTAGGCATTGGAAGGATGAATCAAAAGATGGCTTGCCTGGCTTGGCAAAGTCAAAATAGTCTTCATCTTCATCTTTGATTGATTGGTCTCCATCTCCATTTCTTGGTGGACTTCGGGATCCATTCTCCTTACTCTCTTTGTCGTCTAATCGTTGGAAAGCAAATAAGCATACAATCACCACACAATTCACAAACAACACCTATTTACTCAAATACACATACTTGGGTAAGGGAAGTGATCTAGGAAGTCTATGTAGAGTGGTTTCGATTTAATTGACTCCATAAAGATGAGATTATTGCTTTCTTGACTTAAGTGAGGTTTTAATTTACTTTGAATCGTGAAATATCTCTTGCAAGTCCTTATTGACCATGGTCATAGACCACAAGTAGATATTCAAGATTATGGTTCAACCAAGGAGGCTTCATAGAATTTGGAGTACTTTTCTTTTATTGAAGAAATTTCTAGTTTGCAACTATTTAGTAATCAAATTTGAATCTGCAAGTAGGGTCTATAGATCCTAGTTGAATGGGATCAAAGGTTATAGGTCAATATTTAGAAATGTGGTTGATTTGAATTGGTTTCATTTCCATTTATTTTGAAATAGGTGTGCAAGTTTGAGTTTCTAATTACTACCATGTAGGATTAAATTTCCAAATACTTCCTACAAGCTCACATGGACTGAGATCAATACCTACAGATGGGTATTTGGAAATGTGGTTTAACAATAAAGGTTCCATAAAAATTTTGATCATAAGTTTGAGTTTAATAAGATCCTATATGGCAAATGCCTATTTAACCATATAGGTAAATAGCATTTACTTTAAAAGGTTCAAAAATTAGATCTAATGCTATAGGAAGATGGATATCACTAATTGTGAATTTCTAGAGTTGGATTTATATTTTTAGGAATTTTCTTTGATTTGATACAATTTTTCTAAGACTAGAAAGCTCCTGTTTTGTTATTTTTACTGCAACTATTAGGTAAATCTAATTGTGTTGAAACCACTTCTAAAGGATAGCTTATGTTCTAAGGTTTCCAGAACATTTTCATTTGTCAAATTTGAGTTGGTAGAACTCCGGGAAAATTAAATCTAAGCAAGCACCTGAATGAGTTTTTCAAAAATCGGAATTCGAATAACCCTTTTTTTTATCCGGGCCGGACACACAGACCACGCTGGGCCGGCCCGTTCGGCTGCAAGTGGCGGGTGGCAGGGAAAAAAAAGAGGACCGGTCCGGCCTGCCAAGGGGCCCCACCGGTCAGAACTAAAACGAAACGGTACGCAGCCTTCTTCCTCGCGCTAACAGTAACGATGCTCACCGGCGGTACTGGGGACGAGGGCGGCGCTGGGGGAGCTCACCTGGGAGGGTCGCGGCGGCGGCGAGGGTGTCTAGGCGGCGGAGGAGCTTCTCCTCCTCCACCTCGTCCAGGCGGCAGCTTGAGGGAGCGGCTGGAACACTGGGAACGGCTGGCGTCCTGGAGCTCGGCCTACTCCGGCGAGCTCAAACCGGCGACCAACTAGCGAAGAGATGATGTCTAGGAGGTAGAGGGAGGTGAGGGGAATCTTTTCAGGGAAGAGAGGTGGCCTTTTTATTGACGGGAGAGGGAGCACGGGGCGAGGGGATCTGCGGAGAGAGCGCGGCCGGTGTCGGCTAACGAAGGAGAGGGGCGGTCGGGGCTTTCGGCGGAGGGCTGTGGATGGTTGTAGGCACTCGCTGGCGCGTTTCTAGGCGGCGGGGTGGTCTGGTGCAGAGGGGGCAAGTGAGGGGTCCGGGCGGTGGTTCTCCTCTGTTCTTCCCTGTCTCGCGGCCATGGTTGGGGCAGGGGAGGCTGGGGCTCGACCAAGAGATGTCCCCGAGCATGGCTACAGGGTTTGGGCAAGGGTGAACAGCGTCAGCACAGTAGAACCGATTTTCCCTGGATTTCGCTCACCACGTGTTCGGTCAAATGCCCGCAAGAATTAAAATTTCGAATTTTCGAAATTTTCAAATTGGGTTAGTCATTATATTGGATAGGGATTCTAAACATATTTTTGTTATGAAGAAATATGATGTTTTGCAAAAATCTTATTTCAATTTTGAAGGATGGTCTCTGTTTCAGATTCAAACTTTGGACAGATTTTGAAGGAGGTTAGGGTTTGAGTTTTTGCTGGAAACTTCTTGGTTGAGTTAGTATGTGATCTGGTCAAGCTCAACTAACTGACCACACTCTTAGTTGAGTTGCAAATTTCTTATTCTAAGGGTCCAAAGTAGGGTAGTGGTTAACTTTTTCTAGATCATCTTTTCTTCTCTTTTTCTTTATTTCTCTTGCTTCTGGTTCTTTTGATCTTTGTGGTTCTTCTCTAATGCTTCTGTTGGTTCACTTAGAATTAACTAACCAATGCACAACAAATTAAAACACACATGAAATCATAAAACCACATGTATTTAAAAATACTATGCATGCATGCAATAATAGATAAAAGGTTTTATCTTGGCCCAAAAGTGTTGGTTTTCTTGAGAATAAAGGTTTTACCTCTATTCCAAATATTTCCTTTCTAAACGATTTAAAAATTTGGACTCAAAGGATTTGTTTTAAAACCCTTCTCATACTCTTTTTATTTGAAGCATGGGAGCAAATGCTCAAATTCACAAGTTTTAAAAGACAAGAAATTAATCTTGTATTCAAAATAAAAGTTTTTGTTGTCTCCAAAATTTGGTATTTTAATAAATCCATTTATTTCTATTTTTCAAAAATTTGGGTTGTTACAAAATGCAACAATCCGCATATGTTCTGACACAACTAATTGGCATTGCATGGACTTTGCTTTTTATGAGTTTTTATATGTTAGTATCACGTTGTGTTTTCCTTGAACAGTCAAGTTATTTCGAAGTTCTGTATGTGTGCTGACAATGGTTTATGTTTGCTCTTTCTTGTACCTGTGATGAATTTCTGATAAATACATATGAAACAATTTCAGGGTTTAAGGTCATACCGATGATTTTCTTGCAAGTTGTGCAGTTGTTGTCTCAAGCTTACTGCCTCCCTTTGCCAGAACTATTGAATTTGAAACTGCAGTCACCACATCCAGCTTTGCAAAAAGTATTGAAATAGACATGACAAGCATGGTTGTGCTATCAATGAGCTACTAGATTGTACACTGTTAAGTGGAAAATACTGAATCACATGGTATTACATACAACTCCTTTCATGGAGTAATTTATACAATAAATGCTAAGTGAGCTTAAAGAACCTCGAAGAAGAAAAACAATACAAAGGATAACTTTGGTTTTTCTTCATTTGGATACTTCAGTCCAGTAGTTTTGTGGTAGGTCGTCTAAGCTTGTGATCCATCACCTATCAGACATAATAAATTTTCACACGCCCCACGTGATGTTGTCTTACATGACGTCACTCCTAATTCAAACAAATACTCTCCTAACTGAGCCAATTTGACCTGGTATGTTAGCATGTGAATTCCTAGAGATACATGAGCAGGTCACGGAATTGGTAATGACCTTGCTGGTAGAACATTTCACTTGGCAATAGAATGTTGCAATTCGTTTCAGTTCCATACAGAATTTCAGCAGGTGTCGTCTCAAAAGTTTCCACATGAACTGTAATGATTTATTCATTGTAGATAGTTTCAGAGGATAGGCACATGTAAATGCTTTCACAGTTCATCGTTCCTTCCAAGATGTTCTGATGTCATGTTCTTTCTTTTTCCTGCTCCGAGGTTCAAATGAAGGTTAGGAATTGGTTAAATGCTGTTACCTGATGTTCTGCAACAGGGCACATAATGCAAAATCGTTCTACTACTCTGTTTGCTGTTCCTTCTTGTGTCAACGTCTGAAGTGTTTACAACCTATAATCCTCAAGGTTGTTCTATAACTGGAGAAATTAGTGGGAATATATGGGTCTCGTTTGTTAACGCCATTTTGGCTTTGCGTGATGTTTAGTTTGTAGTTGGTCTGATAGGCCACTTGAAAATATGAATGTAAAACAAAGGTTCTGTATTAAGTGATCTTAGGTTGAGTTCAAACCACATTAGCTCCGAGTCCGATATGTTGCAGGTTGTAAACCTTTGGCTCAGCTTGACACCCACAAACTGTTTTAATCAGGAACACCACTCCAAAGGTTCTTTCTGTCAGTTTCTCTTCTCTTTGAAATACTTTTTTTTTCTTTGAAGAGTTTTAATCAACATGTACTGCATGCCATTAATTCAGAGTACCATCTATGCCAATACTTATGAGCACTTAAGTAATAAAGATGAGCAATTAGCTTGATATTCATCCACATGGTCGGTAGTTGATAGTCAGTTGTACCCTTCAGCTCTACCTTCATCTAATTGTTACTAGATGATGATCAGAGGAGAGACTAACTTCACTAGTAATCTTTGTATAGAGGAATCACAGTATATTTTTATTGAGGTAAATAGTCTTTTATTGAGAATTTCTTCTTCCCGAGAGAATTCAGGTGAACAGTTTGGAGATGGTCCTGTAGGGCAAAAGCGGAGCTATGTTCAGTCCCTAAAGTTGATGGTGGTGTCAGACTTTGTTTGGTCAGTGGTACTCGTGTTTACTCTAAGGCCTTCTTTGGTACTACTGTATTTTCAGGGATTTGTATGGTTATCCAAACCAAATCCTAAATCCCCATTTATTGCCAAAAGTATGTTTGGTTTTAGCGTATTGGACATGGTTTATCTCACTTTTTTCATGTAATTTCCTAAATCCAAGTATATTTTCTCCAATAACCTCTTCTAATAGATTGGTGTTACTAAGATTTGAAGTGATTAGGTGAAAATAGGGGTTTCGCTCAATCCCAGACTCAATACCCTGAGGATTATAACTCAAAACCTCTAGAACCAAGCAAAGACCTAATGCAATGTGTTCGTAGTTAATTTAGTCTGGGTGTCGAATAAGTGTATTTCCCTGGATTGCAGATTTTCTAAATAATGCAATGTCTAGCTATCATGTATAGGCCTTTTTTTTGTTTACAGTCCCAGTGTTTTTTAATCTGTCGCACGCTGAATTCCCCTCAAATTCAGAAATCCCTCCGTTGGGTTATGAATTAGGTTTTTTGTGTTTTACAGATACTAGCTCTCCCACGTGACACCTTTAAAGACCATACATACAACCGATTTGATTATGCACCTTTACAAAATATACGCCTGGCTCCTTCATTGTTGTGAACAGGCTCCCCTTTTTTACCAATGCAAGACCATTCATATAGGATGGAGGTGGCAGTTACCGTCAGATAGAGACGAAGCACCGCTCATTGTTGTGATCAGGCTCCCCTTTTTTTACCTCAATGAACCATTTTTTATACCATTGTGAATGTGTAAAGTTGACTAATAAATGTCATTCAGATTATTGAAAGATCAATTATATGCCGGTTTGGACCTTAATTTGATATTTTGGGGGAATGGACACATAAATTTATTTCTTACTGTGTTTTTCTTACCGCCTCGACGGGAGGCCAGCCACGAGGGCAATCAGTACACACGCGGTCTGATTTCATCGTCGTGTCGTACGTTTATCCAATAGAAACCATCGTACATGTCGTGCCAAGTTTTCTAGAAAAACTTGAGCTGGCATTTAGTGAAGATTTATTGCCAAAAACGATTTTCCTATTAGAGGTGATACCCTGGTGTATACATATGGCACTTTTTATTTGGGCGGTTGGAACCGTTCGGTACTTACACATGTTTTGCTTTGCAGGTGGATGTGTTGCTTGTAAATTGAGATGATCTTCGTTCTTGTATAAGGTCCCAAACTTTCATCTCTTAAGAAATTGTCAATTGGAGCGTTCAGGCAATTTGATTTTTGAACATGTCCAATCAAGTACGCTCAAACCAAATGTCTTTTTTGTCACTCAAAAGATCTGACATTAACACAGAACTCATATCTTGAGGATATTTTTACCAGTTCAAATTGGTGATCAATCTTTCTTCTGAAATATAAAGTTGTGTGCATCTATTGATCTAGAGGCTGGGGCTAAGCTCTCATTTCGAAAAAATAAAACTTTTTCACAGACTCATGTTGCGGGAACACTTATGTTGCACTCATTCCAAATTTGAAAGTGTGCATCTTGTTTACACTTTGGTTCAACTCTTCATGGAGGTTGAATTAACTCAAGAAATGATAAGTTCAAATGGGTCTCACTACTACCAATTACTTCACTGTCAAGTCAATGTGTCGCGATCTATAATGAATGGACATACTGGATTTCTTAGAGAACATATATTTGAAAGCGAAAGGTCCCACAAAATATAGGAATCATCACATTGAACCCATGCCATCACGCTATTTATGGTATGGATGCAATTGAATCCCTTTTTTGCGGGTAACTGAATCCCATATGTGTGCTTTCTGATACTGCTAGACCTACAGGTTGAATCCTATGGAACGATGTTACAGATGACCGTGCAAACTGGTGGTTGGTTCAAATACCATACCCTTGCGTGATTTCAGGATTCCAACCCCGGCCTATGACTTGCCGCCACGTGATTCCGTAAGTGCAAATCCGTAAGAAACCTCCCGTAGATGTTTCTGGTAATTAAGTACCTATGTACTTATACTTGTTTAGGATTTTTGGTTATCCAATGAAACATGAAATTAATTGTGTGACAATTGCGGGTAAATGATCCATTATGATTACTAGAATAGATAATTATGTTGTTAAACTCAATCTAGAACCCACACCACAATGCATCACATATCACGTGGCCAAGAAGAGGAGTTGCTACACGAAGTTGCATCATACGCTGGCAGGTAGGGAGGAGAGGTGGGCGGTGCGGATTGAACCTAAGGGTATTTCATGAAGGAGATCTAAATTAGTTGGGAAATTTCTTTGGATAAGGTCGAGCCCTGGGTCACTATCACCCTTGTGCACTTTGCGAACAATTTTTTTGGACCCGCAAGAATACCACGCGCTATCTAAAAAGATAAAAGAGCATACTTGAAAGAACAAAGTGCCTTCTAATTAAACATATAATTTTTTTATCAATGATCATCATTAACCTCATAGACACTTTTGATACCCGTATATTTATAAAACAAATACAAAAATAGTTACATAAAAATAAGGAACTTTCCACCCCATGGGCACTTTCTTTATTAGTACAAAAAACATAAAAGGAAAAGAGAAAAGGAAATTGAAAAAGAAGTACGGAGTACATGTACTAGAAGGAAGCGTACCTTAATGGGCTCTGGCCCACAATCGAGTCCCCTCAGATCGCTCCTGGTGCGGGCTGAGAATAGGAATTCCACGCACGCGCGAAATCCAATAGTCAACAACAACTACCCACCGGGCTTTGTTTCGACCGTTTGATTGACTGGGCCAAGGTAGGAGTACACTTTTTTTTAGATGAGGTAGTACACCTGGTTATACAGAACGTAACTGTTCCTCCGCACTACATTTCTGGAGAGGACCAAATCTGTTGGTCAATCGGTCAGAGCACCTCGGCAATGCAAAGAGTCGGTGCAGGGATAGCACGGAGTACTATAAACACAGACGCCAGCCGTGCATATGCATGCACACAGCTCTCTCAAAGATGGATGCCAAGAAAACGTACTCGCGCGCAACAGGCGTTCCGGTCGGATCGATGCAACAGACGAGTGCTGGAGGTCGTCACGTGCAAGAACATGACCAATGCACGCATCGGTCGCATGAACGGATCCACCCGTCAACAATTTTGACAAAATTAACCTAAACTCTGAAATTTAACACCAAATAACATACTGATAAATGTATTTCACAAAATGATATTTTTCTTAGCGCCTCATGCTGAAGCTCGAAGCGAAGTAGCATGACGCCATTGGTAAGGACGTCAAGCAATACATAGCGCCTTTGTTCAAGGCATCAAGAATTAGCCAGCATTGTGGCTCTCGGAAGGAAAAAAGTGGCAACCTGAGTGGTTGCATCTCCGTCGTTGAAATACTGGCAACCTGAGTGGTTGCATCTGCTAAATCAAGTGCTGAGGGGGCTCTGCCAAGTGATAAGGCAAATGACTGTATTGGGTGTTTAGGAGGAATATGGCAGACATTGTAACAGGGGCACTTTGATGTTCTTTTTGCATTTGCGCATGCTCTGTGAATCTGTGTGAACCTGTGGTATCTAAGCTGTGCTTGTTACTCGTTCAGTCAATCCTATTCGTATTCATCTCTATATGGTGATCTGCATGTGTTTTCTGTCCGGCGGTGTGAGATCGTAGCAGACTGTGTGATCCTGTCATTGTGTCAGACCACTGAACACTGTGTTCAAAAATAACTACTCCCTCCGATCGGAAATAAGTGTCTGTGAATCACCGACACTAATTTTCGATCGGAGGAAGTACTTTGCAATTCTGTATATGGGGACTTGTTATTGGCCAATTCTCATTTTTGAATACACTAAAGCTAATCTTACACGCCCTGTACTGAAGGTCAACACACCAATGCTAGGTTGTATGTTCAGGAGTTTTTTTCTGTCATCAGCACATGGTTTCTTGAGAAATTATTAGAGAAGGTTGGCTATTAGCATGAGCTGGATTAATCTCTATTTCCATACTAAACAATGAGAAGCGTATTACAGAAAAAAAATACAGCTCTCTGTTTCATACTAAACTCAACCGGGCCCTAGTATAGAATAGTTCTTTGGTGACATGGTGATTTTGCCGTTGCTAGCGTGCGGCGACACACCACCAATCTGACGTCACTGTTATGTTTTAATGGTGGCATGCCGCGGCACGTCACCATTAACCTGGAAAATCGTGGCGTGCCGGGTAGCCCACGCCACAGTATCATGCGCCTAGTGATGTTCGGAACCATGCCACCATTTCTCGCAGTTAGTGGCATTCGGGACCATGCCACCATTTCGTTCGTTTGGTGGCGTGTGGGTGCACACCACGGTTGGTGGCCGTGATGGTAGCGCGGGCGGGACGATCGCGCCGCTACTAGGACACATGCGCTGCAATATTCTAGGCATCCAAATGCTGATGTTGCCACGTACTTTTCAAATATTTGGTACGTATACATATAAATAGACATGGACAACAATATATATTCTCTCAATTAACATAGCTAATAGTCATGCAACAACAATTATCTCCCTAATATCACGCATACATATATTGGGTGAGACTATTTTGTAACCGATGATAGAATATTATTCTGTACATCTCAGCGTCTTAGGACGAGGGAAACACTCCGAAAAGAAACAGCCGCCCACCTTATCCTAACTCCACGCCCCACTAAGCACGCTGTGTCCCATTCCCCACGACCTCACTCCCCGTCGGCCTAGCTCACACCGCCTCCGGCCAGCCCTCACCTCACCGCGCCTCCGGCCACCCCAACCTAGCGCCGCCGGCCAGGCCCCACCGACGGACCCAACTCCCTCGCCTCCGTCCTGGCTTCCGCCACGGAGCGCAACCTCCTGCGTCGCCGGCCAGCCCCCGCCGCCGGCTGCAACTTCCGCGCCTCCGGCCAGGATTTTGCCGCGGATCCCGACCACCCGCGCCGCCGGCCAGCCCCCAACCATCGGCCCAACCTCTCCCGCCTCCGTCCTGGCTTCCGCCGCGGAGCCCAACCTCCTGCGCCGCCTATCCCCATCTGGGGCGCCACCAGACAGTGGGTCTCGCCGACGTCGCACCTATCCAGGCGTCCAGGCCAAGAGCCAGCACGAGGGATTAGGCGGCACCCTCCATCAGGTCGTGCACGAGCTCTTCTGCCTAGCTGCGACCATGCGGCCGGCATAGAGTTTCTTCTTAGCCATTTGTTCTGAACAAAATCGATCTATGCGATGGTTCTCTACTCTCTTGAACTTCCAGTTTGTTCCATTGTTTCGCCGTGCTGGCTCTGGTGTATAGCCAAATCGGTCGCGTCCTGATCGAGACGCGAGTCAGGGAGCGAAGGCGTCCATGTCCATGCACTGAAGCAACGACAATTCACGGGGAAAGTTAAGTTACAGAGTGAGCACGTTCCAGATGAGCACGATACAGGATCAGATCAGCTGACTATGTTTATCAGCAGGGAAGATGAATATCTGAATCTTACAGGTTACAGCCCATGGTAGAACCTTGAAGCTAGCAGAACAACTTTCAGAGTTTTATGGTCATCGAGTCGATTGTGCATACCCTCGTCAGACACCACAGTCCAACTCCAAACAGTGTGCTGTACGAGCATCTACCAGGAGCAGCGGCCATCTTTAGAACTGCTCGTGACACCATATGCTTATATTTCTGCTCTACATTTGCCATTGTTGCCGTCTCCGTCAGACCCTTAGTGACCACCATCTTCAGAATCTCAGCGCCCTCTTTTGTTTCAGTTTTTTTCTTATCCAGCTCTTTGTTTTAGTTTTTTCAGCTCGTTTCTAACATACGTATCTAATCCCAATAAAAAATGTTGTTGTCGATATTATTGTTGCATGTATGTCTAACGATTCTGGAAAGTACACGCCTTGGTCATAAAGCAACACACATAACACATTTTTATTATTTAGAGCTCCAGTTTCAATAGTACATAGACTACCAAAGTCTAGATCGTTTTTTAAAAAACTCATCCTTCACCGGGAAGTATAAAATAGAGACGACAAGAAGTACGAAACTTTCATTTAAAATGTACAATTAAGCATCTGGGAATTATTTTGCAAGTTTTAAATAGTAGCATAGGGGTACATATTATTAGTTCCAGTCTAGAAGTACAGGTTCTACGTGAAGTGCTAGAAAAAATGACAAAATCCACTGGAGGGAAGTACAAATGTATGAGAGTGAGAAGTACATGTGTTGATGTCGGGAAGTATAAATATTTGGTTTTGGAAGTTTGATTCTCTCGTAAATTGCAAGAAAAAAATAATTAAATCATCTACATAAATAAAGGAAGTACACACTGTAACAATGAGAAGTGTGAGGTCTCAGTTTTAGAATTACACGGGTTAAATTTTGAGAAGTACGATAACACATAAATTGTGTTACAAAAAGAAAAAATCATAGAGATGAAAGTACAAAAATATGCGAGCAGGAAGTACAGATGTTCAATTTAAGAAGTGCAAAGTCTCCCATAAACTACAAAAAAAAATTGAAACATCCATAAAAATGCAGGAAGTACACACAGTGACAACGGGAAATGCAAGGTTCTAGTTAAGGTTAAAATTTTGGGAAGTACACTAACCCAAAAAAATTCATTTTTTCTTAGATATACCTTGACTTTGTACCCAGGAAGTACACACAGAGACTATGGGAAGTATACCCGATGATGACAGGAAGTACGATGTTTATCTTTAGGAAGTACACACGATGACAATGGGAAGTACACATACTGTAGACGAGAAGTACATAGCTTCAACTTTGGGAAGTGCAAAGTCCCAACGAAGAATTGCAAAAATGTTAAAAAAACATTCAAAAAATTAATGAAGTACAACAATTGATTCTAGGAAGTACACATGGTGATGACGAGAAGTACAATTATTTAGTTTTCAGAAGTGAAGAGTGCTATAATACAACATGATAACGGAGGGAATACAATATTGTGATAAAGGGAAGTACAATATGATAACGACGGGAAGTACAATATGATAACAGACGGAAGTACAATATTGTGACGGTGGAACCAAAAGGACACCGTATAATGAAGTTACCGTTGTTTTACTAAAAAATTCTTGAAACACCATCCGGAAGTACAAACACGTATAACAAAGAAGTACGAGATACATATCCTAGGAAGTACGAAAACTCTGTTTTCTCGGGACGAACATATATCATGCAAATCATATCATTTTAAGCTCCGATCGCCTCTATAATAGGCACAAATTATTTGCATGGTATAACAAAACTTTAATTTCATTATTTTTTGCTTTCCGTGATGAATCAAATAGTAAAATTTCTCAATTTCAAATCTTTAACTTGCGAACAATACAAATCATATGACGTTAAAACCATATAAATTATGCTTTAACTGTAAGAAACTTGCAAAAGTATTGGGAACAAAAAAGTTGCGCATTTTCCATAGCTTTCCAACGGTATATCATTTGCACCATTCCGACAAATGGTTAAAAAAAATCAAGTCAAATTACCTTGCATCTTTTTTGATATCTCCGAATTCGTTAATTTTAAAATTATTCAGAAACTATGCAAAATTTGAAAAAACTTAAAACATGAAAAAGTTGCGTCTGCTCCATATCTATCCAACGCCATATTATTTGCATCATTCCGACAAACCGTTGAGAAAATCTACTCAAATTATAGTCCGCCCATTTTTGAATAGATCCGAATTCCAGTATTTTCAAAATTATTCAAAATCCGTGATGAATTTGAAAAAACTTGCAGAGATAACAAAGTTGCGCAATTTCAATAGCTTTCTAATGGCTTATCATATGCGTTATTCTGATTTGTGGTTTGAAAAATAAGTTAAAAATACGTTTCAGACATGTTTTTGAATGCTTTCGATTTTCAAAATTAAACTTAAACCATTGAAAATTAGAAAAAAGTTTTAACAAGAAAAAGTTGCGGATTTTCCGTAGCTTTCCAACGGTATATCATTTGCATAATTACGAGAAACGGTTTACAAATTCAAATAAATAGCTACGTAGATACAATTAAGCAGTTCAAAATTTGCAAATGGGCAGTACGATTCTGTCATACAAAGCAGTACAAACATGTATTGTAAGAAGTACAAAATATGTACAGAATATTATTCTGTCAACGATGACAGAATAGTCTCCATGTATATATATATATATATATATATATATATATATATATATATATATGCATCTGTCACACAAAAACACTAAGACACAATAAGGAATAGTCGACAATAAAAAGGAGAAACGACTAGACAAGGATTATCATATCCTTAATCGATATTCTACTAGGCCTAATGCGACGTGCATCCTCCTGCTGTCCAAGGACTAGATCCTGAGGAAACAACACCATCCGGACGCTGCCGTGCTGCTGTATTTATGGTCCGAGTCCTTTTTCTTCCGTTGCTTTGCTGGATCGGAGCCCGGGAGTCGTTTATACACCAGACGTGTGTAACACATGGCGTCTGGTTCCGCCGCAGTCTGGGATTAATATTATTGACTCTAAGTGGGTTTTCAAAGTCAAGAAACATGCAGATGGTACTATTAAATGATACAAGACACGCTTGGTTGCTAAAGGATTTAAACAAAGGTATGGACTTGATTATGAGGATACTTTTAGTCCACTTGTCAAACCCACTACTGTCAGGCTTCTGCTTTCACTAGCTGTTACTCGTGGCTGGTCACTTCGCCAGTTGGATGTTCAGAATGCTTTCCTTCATGGAGTTTTGGAGGAAGAGGTCTATATGCGTCAACCTCCAGGTTTTGTTGATCCGTCTTGTCCCCAGCATCTGTGTCGCCTTGAAAAGGCGTTATATGGGCTTAAACAAGCTCCACGCGCCTGGCATGCTCGACTTGGATCTGTTCTTCGCACTCATGGCTTTGTGCCATCCACTGCTGATACGTCATTGTTTCTGTTCCAGTGCTCTCAGCTTTCTATGTATCTTCTGGTCTATGTTGATGACATTATTGTTATCAGCTCGTCTGAGTCTGCGACTGCTTGCCTTGTGACAGCGTTGGGTGCTGACTTTGCTGTGAAAGATCTTGGTAAACTCCATTACTTTCTAGGATTGGAGGTTACTCACTGTGATGCTGGGTTGACTCTCACTCAGCAGAAATATTCCATGGATTTGTTACGCCGTTCTGGTATGCTTAAGTGTAAGACGGCTACTACTCCCATGTCTGCTAGTGACAGATTATCTGCTCTGGATGGGGATCTTCTTTCTTCTGATGATACTACTAAGTATCGCAGTCTTGTTGGAGGGTTACAGTATTTGACGATCACTCGCCCAGACTTGTCCTATGCCATAAACCAAGTTTGTCAGTTCCTTCATGCACCCAGAGATTCTCATATGACTGCTGTTAAGCGTAATTTACGCTATCTTCGTCATACTGCACAGTTTGGTCTTCATTTTCGGTCAAGTCCCTCTACTGTTTTGGCCGCCTTCTCCGATGTTGACTGGGCTGGTAGTCCAGATGATCGGCGATCCACGGGGGGACATGCTATATTCTTTGGACCAAATTTGATCGCTTGGAGTGCTCGTAAACAAGCTACAGTGTCTCGTAGTAGTACTGAAGCTGAGTACAAGACGGTTGCAAATGCTACTGCGGAAATCATATGGGTGCAGTCTTTATTGAGAGAGTTGGGGGTCTCTCAGAATCGTCCACCAGTTCTTTGGTGTGATAACATTGGTGCTACATATCTGTCTTTAAATCCAGTCTTCCATGCTCGCACTAAATACATTGAAGTTGACTTCCAATTTGTTAGAGAACGGGTTACACAGAAGCTGCTACAGATCAAGTTCATCTCTTCTAAAGACCAACTTGCGGACATCTTCACGAAGCCACTGCCGCTACCCACTTTTGAAGGTTGTAGGCGCAATCTTAACTTACTTTGCATTTCAGGACATAGTTAAGATTGAGGGAGGGTGTTAGACATATTGTAATAGGACTCTGTAAGTCCGTATAGGACTCCAATTGTAATTAGCCTTGTAACCCTTGTCTAACCTTTAATAAAGACCAGAGAACCGAGACCCCGAGGGTCATCGAGCCCTTGCCCCAAAATACACTGTTTTACAGCTTTGACCTGCATCTAAAAACTTGTATAGCATTAGGTTTTTAAGACTACTATTTTAATTTGAATTAAAATAATTTACTCATTGTGGCTACCGTGCCCTTCCGATTTGTCTTTATGCCAGTAACGCGACGGGTAACTTAGTCCTATTTAATAGTAAAGAAGATACTAAATAGATCTGTTGAACTAAAGATAGATAAAACAGCAAATAGGAGCACTAGTAGAAAACGGGCCTTTGGCCTGGACCCTTTAGTCCCGGCATCCATCTGGGCTGGGACTAAAGGCCCGGCCACGTCGCCCCAAAATGGCCTAGCCGCCCGGGAGGCTTTGGTCCCGGCCCGTAACGAGCCTTTAGTCCCGGTTTGAGACACAAACCGGGACTAAAGGGCTATGCACTGAGCGGCCCGCATGTGCGCCCCCTTTAGTCCCGGTTTGTGTCTCAAACCGGGACTAAAGTCCTCTGCCTATATATATTGGCCACAGCCCCTCTCTCCCCTCTTCCTTGCATTTTTCTTGGATGGAAGAGTGTGGGTGTGTGCTAGCTCTCCTTTTTTCTTGGATGCACTAGAGGTGTTTGTTGAAATGTGTGTTAGAGCGATGCCGCTTCAGTTCACCGAACACAACTACGATATGAGATGCCCGAGCCACGTTTAAACCTCTTCCTCTTTATTTCCACTTATTCTAAAAGGTTAGCAACTATATTTTCTCGTTTAGACCGTGCGGTACTAATTTTTAGGATCGTGATTGTGTTTGATATACTGTCGTATGACGCAGATGAGCCATCCATGGATGTACGGTGATCGACGCACAGCCGCTTACAGAGAAGGCGTGCATTCTTTTCGAGATGCCGCTGATGCGAACAAGCATGGTGGTGGCTATATGTTTTGTCCATGTGTTGAATGTCGGAATGAGAAGGATTACACTTCCTCAAGAGTCATTCAGAGCCACCTGCTTTGGTCCGGTTTTATGTCGGGCTATAATGTTTGGACCAAGCACGGAGAAAGAGGGGTTATGATGGAAGACGACGATGAAGAAGAAGAGAACGATGATGACAACTACCGATCTATGTTCCCTGAGTATGCTGATACCGCAATGGAAGACAATGAAGAAGAAGATCAGGGTGCAGAACGGGAACCAGATGAGCCCGCTGATGATCTTGGCCGGGTAATTTCTGAAGCACGGCGAGGCTGCAACACAGAAAAGGAGAGGTTGCAGTTCGAGCAGATGTTACAGGACCACAACAAATTGTTGTACCCAACTTGTGAAGATGGCCAGAAGAAGCTGGGTAGCACACCGGAATTGCTGAAGTGGAAGGCAGAGACCGGTGTGACTGACTCGTCATTCGAAAAGTTGCTGGTACTGATGAAGAAGATGCTTCCAAGAAAGAACGAATTGCCCGCCAGCACGTACGAAGCAAAGAAGCTTGTCTGCCCTCTAGGATTAGACGTGCAGAAGATACATGCATGCCCTAATGACTGCATCCTCTACCGCGGTGAGAAGTATGAGAATATGGATAAATGCCCGGTATGCACTGCATTGCGGTATAAATGCCCGGTATGCACTGCATTGCGAGCCACCCAGGAAGAGGGCTCTTGCCAAGGTGATGTGGTATGCTCCTATAATACCACGGTTGAAACGTCTGTTCAGAAATAAAGATCATGCGAAGTTGTTGCGATGGCACATGGAAGATCGTATGAAAGACGATAAGTTGAGGCACCCCGCTGATGGTCGGCAGTGGAGAAAAATCGAGAGAGAGTTCCCGAGATTTGTAGGTGACGCAAGGAACTTATGGTTTGGTCTGAGTACAGATGGCATGAATCCTTTTGGGGAGCAGAGTTGCAGTCACAGCACCTGGCCCGTTACTCTATGTATCTACAACCTTCCTCCTTGGTTGTGCATGAAGCGGAAGTTCATTATGATGCCAGTGCTTATCCAAGGTCCAAAGCAACCCGGCAACGACATTGATGTGTACCTAAGGCCATTAGTTGATGAACTTTTACAGCTGTGGGCCGAACCAGGTGTACGTGTGTGGGACGAGCACAAACAAGAGGAATTTGACCTTCGAGCGTTGCTTTTCGTAACCATCAATGATTGGCCTGCTCTTAGTAACATTTCAGGACAGTCAAACAAGGGATACAATGCATGCACGCACTGTTTAGATCAGACAGAAAGTATATATATCTGGACAAATGTAGGAAGAATGTGTACCCGTACAATCGTCGTTTTCTTCCGCCCAAGCATCCCTTAAAGAAAAAAGACAAGCATTTCAATGGCAAGGCAGAACCCCGGGGGAAGCCTGTCATCCGTACTGGTGCTGAAGTATTTGATATGGTCAAAGATTTAAAAGTAATCTTTGGAAAGGGTCCTGGCAGCCAACCTGTTCCTAACGGCCCTGATAAGCGCGTACCCATGTGGAAGAAGAAATCTATATTTTGGGAGCTACCCTATTGGGAAGTCCATGAGGTCCGCTCCGCAATCGATGTGATGCACCTGACGAAGAATCTCTGCGTGAATATTCTAGGTTTCCTGGGCTTGTATGGGAAGTCAAAAGATACACCGGAAGCACGGGAGGACCAGGAACGTCATAAAGGAAGAGATGGCATGCATCCAGGGTAGTTTCAAGGGCGTGCTAGCTACGCTCTTACTAAGGAAGAGAATGAAATCTTCTTTGAAGTCCTTTTCAGTATCAAGGTCCCGACTGGCTTCTCGTCGAATATAAAGGGAATCGTAAATATGAAAGACAAAAAATTTCAAAACCTAAAGTCTCATGACTGCCACGTGCTTATGACGCAATTGCTTCCGGTTGCATTGAGGGGAATTCTCCCGCCTCAACCCCGTTGCCTCGCCTTTCGTTCCGATGGCACTCCTCCCGATGGGCTACTACCTCTCCCCTACCCCTGCCGCCGCTATAATTAATTTTGAAAATCGAAAATAGTTTTGAATTATGTATTCAATTTCAAACACTTTTCATTTTTATAGTTTTATCAAATTCTCAAATATGCAAAAAGAATATTAATAAACATAGTTTTTAATTGAAAATGGCAAAATAGTTAATACTTAGGATAGTTAAAATAATTAATTTTGAAAATAGAAAATAGTTTTGAATTATTTATTCAATTTCAAACACTTTTCATTTTTATAGTTTTATCAAATTCTCAAATATGCAAAAAGAATATTAATAAACATAGTTTTTAATTGAAAATGGCAAAATAGTTAATACTTAGGATAGTTAAAATAATTAATTTTGAAAATAGAAAATAGTTTTGAATTATTTATTCAATTTCAAACACTTTTCATTTTCATAGTTTTGTCAAATTCTCAAATATGCAAAAAGAATATTAATAAACATAGTTTTTAATTGAAAATGGCAAAATAGTTAATACTTAGGATAGTTAAAATAATTAATTTTGAAAATAGAAAATAGTTTTGAATTATCTATTCAATTTCAAACACTTTTCATTTTTATAGTTTTGTCAAATTCTCAAATATGCAAAAAGAATATTAATAAACATAGTTTTTAATTGAAAATGGCAAAATAGTTAATACTTAGGATAGTTAAAATAATTAATTTTTAAAATAGAAAATAGTTTTGAATTATTTATTCAATTTCAAACACTTTTCATTTTCAAAGTTTTATCAAATTCTCAAATATGCAAACAGATAACTATTTATAAAATAAATAAAACAAAGAACAGAAAATAGGCCTTTAGTCCCGGTCCGTGCCACAAACCGGGACTAAAGGCCCTTGTGCTGAAACTCCCCACCCGAGGCCTTTAGTCCCGGGCGGTGGCTCAAATCGGGACTAAAGGCCCCCCTTTAGTCCCGGCTTGAACCACCGCCCGGGACTAAAGGTCCTGGGGTATAAAACCTGCGCCTTCTTCCCCAGCGTTTCGGACTTGGCAGTTTCGCGCGCGAGGAGTACTCACCGACGCCGCCAGGCTGCCGCGCTCGCCGCCGCCTCGCCGCCGTTCAGCCGCGCCGCCAGCCAGCCAGCCACCGCGCCACCGTGCCGCGCCGCCAGCCGTCCAGCCGCCGGAGTGCCGCGTCCAGCCGCCGCGCCCTTCTTCACCTGCAAGGTTTTTTTGCAAAAAGTTTAATTTGTTAATTAGTGTTAGGGTTAGGGTTAATTAGTTAATTAGTGTTAGGGTTAGGGTTAGTGTTAGAATTTAGTTTAGTTAGATATAGAATTAGGGTTAGATATATAAATTAGGGTTAGATATAGAATTATTTTAGTTAGTATTTATTTTGTTAGAATTATTTAGTTAGAATTATTTTAGTTAGAATTATTTAGTTAGAATATTATTTAGTTAGAATTTATTTGCAAATAGAAATAGAATTATTTAGTTAGAATATTATTTAGTTAGAATTTATTTGCAAATAGAAATAGAATTATTTAGTTAGAATTATTTAGTTAGAATATTATTTAGTTAGAATTTATTTGCAAATAGAAATAGAATTATTTAGTTAGAATTATTTAGTTAGAATATTATTTAGTTAGAATTTATTTGCAAATAGAAATAGAATTATTTAGTTAGAATATTATTTAGTTAGAATTATTTAGTTAGAATTTATGTGCAAATAGAAATAGAATTATTTAGTTAGAAATATTTAGTTAGAATTTATTTGCAAATAGAAATAAAATTATTTAGTTAGAATTTATTTGCAAATAGAAATAGAATTATTTAGTTAGAATTATTTAGTTAGAATTTATTTGCAAATAGAAATAGAATTATTTAGTTAGAATTATTTAGTTAGAATTATTTAGTTAGAATTATTTTGCATCATATATAGTTTGTTAGTTTATTAGTTAATCAAATGTCCGTTTTTTGCAGAACTATGGATCCACATAGCAGGAACCTCGAAGAGGAAGAACTTCTCGAAGATATAATCAAAGACGCCCCCGACGTTGAACCAGCTGAATCTCCGTCGTCATATCTAAACCCCTCCGGAGATGGAATGGACGTCGACCGACACGAAGATGAAGCCGATGGGGCAGGAGATAGCTCCAATGACGGAGAAGGTGATAGCTCCACTGATGGAGAAGCCGGTGGAGAAGCCGGTGGAGAAATAATAAAGTCCTGCGAGGTATACATATGAAGTTCGACAATCACTTGTAATATGTGAAAAATATTGGAGATAGCTCTATATTGTATACATATACATTCATTTGACGAATGTTTCTCCCTCTTAGGCCTCCACATCGAGCAAAGCTACGAAACGAGGCCCGACTAAAAAGTTGGATGCACGGACGCATTACACCTTTGAGGTGATATTGCCTACGGGCGAACCAAAGCTTCCTAAGAATGCTGCTGACACATTCAAGATGCAATGCGGAGTTCTCGTTAGGGATCACGTCCCGATCAGCGTTCGGGAGTGGAACAAGCGCAAAGGGGCAGCCGATAGTGACTATGTCGCCGAAAGGTACAAAGATAATCTTTGGAATGATATCATGTCACATTTCAACCTGCCAGAATGTGATAATGAAGACGCCGCAAAAAAACTGAGGGCCAAAGTCAAGCAGTGGACTCTAAAGAAGATGGCCGAACTGTTCCGTAGCTGGAAGAAGAAGCTATGGAAAGACTATCTGAAGACAAAGAAAGCGCCAGTATTCGAGGGGTATCTAGCCAAGCAGACGAATCACTGGAAGGCATTTCAGGAGTACAAGCAGTCACAAGATGCCAAGGCATTATCAGAAAAGAACAAGAAAAATGCCGACAAGAAGAAATATCACCACACGCTGGGGCCAGGGGGCTATGAGACTGCCATCCCAAAGTGGGATAAGAAAGAGCAAGATTTGCTAGCTAAAGGCATCATACCTGAACCCATCCGTGATGAGTGGGAATTGAGAGCAAGGAATTGGTTCCTTGCGCATGGTGGTTCATACGACGAAGAAACAGGGGACCTTATCTGCAGTGACGGTCTTAGGATACCCAGGGAGAATTGGAAAAAGATAGTGAAAGAAATTAAAGAGGGAAAAAGACAGTTCACTGCAGATAGAGAGAAAGATTTGCTCACACTGGTCCTCGGCAATGACGAACATGGAGGACGAACGCGAGGCTTCGGTCCTTCTTACCCTTGGTGGCTTGGGTTTGCCAGAGACCAAGACACTTACAGAAGCCGAGCGAGAGCAAAGAAGCGACAGCAGGATGAGGAGAATGACAAGTTCAACCAGTTGCTTGCCAGGCTTAACGAGCAACAGAAGAAGATTGACGAGCTTAGAGGAGTAGCACGCCAGGAAGATCCTGCACTCGATATTACCGGCGCCCCATCTAAGCGGAACAGCAGCGTGGCTGAATCTGAGGCCCTGCCCGACGATGCACGAAGAATGATAGAGGGCGGTCCCGGCTACCCCGTGGATGGAATCAAGGAGTCAACATCATGTGAACTCCATCATAAATTCAAGAACATATCCATGAAGGTGGCCGTCGGACAAGCTTTACCTTCTGGCCCTGATGCACGCTGGCATGGCCGTGAGATTCCAGCTGGCTTTGCTAAAGTCGGGGTGGATGAAATCATGGCGGGGTTTCATGATATGGAGCTCGACATAGCTGGACCCGAAGATGAGAGGACACTCGGAGAAGTACTGGGTGGAGTCATCCTATGGGACAAGAACTACATCAAGCTTCCAGGCTCGGCCCCAAGGACAACACCGCCTCCGAGTCGTCGCAGGTCACCTACACCTCCATCACCTCCAAGCCCTCCACATGACGACGGCCACCACAACACGAGTCCATCTCGATCACCGCCGCCGGACTTGGGTCGGCCGTCTCCGCCGCCGCCCGCTAAGGATACTAAGCGGAAGCGTGCCAGCAAGAATGCTCCGTCGATGAGTTCTAAGCGACGGAGCTCCCCAAAGCGCAAACTGTCGCCCCTCCCAAAGGTACCTCATGCTAATCTTCCCATCAGACCTTATGATCGTACCGACAAGGAAAACGCCAGGATAGCAAAGGAACATTATGATGCGCAGATGAAAAAGAAGGAACCCGAGCCCCGCCCGGAATACACCGAGAAGCAAATAGCATATGCAAAATACTTACTGACCCTTCCATCACAGTATGACTTACACCATAAGCCTGACGACTATACACGCACATTGCAGAAGGAAGGGAAAAAGAGCAGGTCACGTGCAAGTGCAAGTGGGAGCAAATCAAGTTCAACTACAAGCAAAAAAAGATCAGACGTTCCTCAGCTTGGACAACAGGCCAAACAGTCGATCCCACCCCTCAGGGTGTTACCCGAGAATGTTCCCTCTCTGGTGCAGGGGCAAGATTTGGAATTAGCAAAGAAGTGGGCGGCTGAATGGGGTATCCCGGTTGAAGACGTTTTGGCTTCCCAAGACGACAGGTTACCCAAGGCTGTGGTAGCCCCTAAGCCACAGTTTGTCATGGGAGCGCCTTTGGTCAGCAAAGATAAGTTTGATGATCTCCCAACAAATATGCGTTACTTGCATACATGGTACTTAAGTTAATCAAAGAATGGGAGAACGATGATCGTGGCGCGTGTCCCACGGGAGTACTACGGCCGCCCCGAAGACATCCATATCAACTTTGATGAACTCTTCCAGATGTACAATGCCGACGCCCTCGACAAATCGCTTATGAGTTACTATTGTCTGTAAGTTTTTCAATTCGTTGTCTACATATAACTTGTTCAGTTATTTCAATTCATTGTCTACATATAACTTGTTCCGTTCTGACTTGTACTCTATTATGCAGAATGAAGATTCTGGAATGTAAAAGTAGGAACATCCTAAATATTGGGTTTATTGACCCAGATAAAATACATATAAAGACGTTAACTGATAACCCCAAGGAGACAGAGGAAAACCTTCTAAGGTTTCTAACAGATCAAAATTTCTGTGACCACATATTGTTTCCATACAACTTCAGGTGAGGGTCTTACTCTGTTGTGTCCATTCACTTATAAGTGTAATTGATAAGTTACTGACACATATATATATACATGTGCAGCTACCACTGGATTCTGTTGGACATTCAAATTGATAAGGGAAGAGTTGATGCCTTCGACCCATTATCGAGACCCTTGGAACAGTTCCAAAGCCTGCAGGACATGCTCCAAGGGTAATTTCAATCATTCTTGCGCTCTATCGGTCTCTTTCGATGATTTTCTGATATATCAATTAATGAAAAACTTAGCAAATCATTTTCCTTGTCGGGCAGGGTTTGGAAGCGGTTCAAGTGCGTGACTGACGGTATCGAGCATGAGAAGCTGACCTTTAGAGCGGCTCAGGTAAGTAGTAGTATGATATACTTCTATTTTCAATACATTTATGATGCTAGATTATTATTTTGATTATATATATTCTATTCTCGTAAAGTGCGACCAGTAGCCACGGGGGACGCATTTATGCAGATACTATGTTTGCGAGACCATTCGCACGTTTACCTCTGAGCACAAGGATTACAGATACGACGTAAGCAATGAACATTCACACCTCTATTTTTACCCGTCATTCTTTGTTATCATGATTGATATTCATATTCATCTCCTCTTCTTATATAGTACACGGCCATGAGGGAGAAGTACCTACCAGAGCAACGCGCGATTGCTGTTGCAGAGGAGCTAGCGACGCTATAGATGACAAATGACGATTTAGTGTAGCTAGGGGCCATTACTGATGTTGGTCCATGTAATCGAATAGACGGGCTCTAGTCCCGATAATTCTGATCTCCATATAATTGTATATATATGCTCGCTTGTAAGATAAGTTAATCTTATATATAT
Source organism: Dactylis glomerata (assembly GCA_007115705.1). Taxonomy (NCBI): domain Eukaryota; kingdom Viridiplantae; phylum Streptophyta; class Magnoliopsida; order Poales; family Poaceae; genus Dactylis; species Dactylis glomerata. The sequence continues at coordinate 16,981 of QXEO01001419.1, read as the reverse complement.
GCATAAACTAATTCCTGAACACCAAACAAGGCACCAAACGAGGCATCACGTTAATCCCCCGAACACCTAAAACCCTAAAACCCCTAAACCCTAAAACCCTAAAGCAAAAAACAAAATCTGTAGATGCCTTTAGTCCCGGTATGTCTTACAAACCGGGACTAAAGGTCCTGGCCCTGGATTCACTCGGAGCCGCCCACGTGGACACCCTCCAGTCCCGGCTGGTAACCGGGCCGGGACTGAAGGTTTAGCCTTTAGTCCCGTGGCTGGGGTCCCGGTTTGCACACCGGGACTAAAGGCCCTTACGGGCCGGGACTGGAGGCCGTGTCCCCACTAGTGCTTTGCATGCATTTACAGCCGTCCACATGCAAAATTCTTGGACCCAACGGAGGCAAATGTGATACAGAATCGTTTGATTTTTTTTAAACGGCTCGATCTGTTGTATTTTACATAACTGCTTAATCCGTATCTTAACAGATCAGCTTAACAAACAAGAGAACAAACAAATCCAAAAGTCCAGGTTAGGCACTGCACCCCGAACCCAATATAACAGTAGATCAATCTGCCGAAAGAGAGAAAAAACTTCGAACCTGAGTTGCTTGCCATGCCGACGCCGACTTGGGCATCATTCGCTGCCTTCACCGGCGAGCACAGAGGCTACCACCTACTCGAAATTGTCGGCTACTCGCGCGCCAAAGCCATAATACCCACTGGCTCGGCCCTGGTTTCTTGCCCATTCATGGTTGGAGGCTATCTCTGGGGTATGCAGGTGTTATCGCCACATTTTGGCCAAATGAGGAGATGGGCCGTAGTCAAGATGGGCTTGGAGGCTGGATCGGCCTTGCGCGTGGATTTGGGCTAATTGCCCGTGTATCTGTATATTATGATAGATTACGTTTCGGTTTAAACAAGAGATAGAGTTGTTAGGTTTATTCCAAAGATAGAAAGTCTCCGGACTATAAATGTGTACCTAGGGTTATTGAGAAAGGAGGACGATCACGTTCACAACAAACACAATCTCGGCGCATCGCCACCCCTTGTTTCGAGGGTTTCTTTCAGGTAAGCATCGTGCTGCCTAGATCGCATCTCGCGATCTAGGCAGCATCTGCTTATGTGTTATTTGGTGTTGCTCGTACTGAAGCCTTGTTGATGGCGAGTAATACTGTTATCATAGATCTGTTTGGGCTAGCATCGGTGCTTTTGGTTATGTTTGCTTAGTCATGCTGCCCCTAGAGATCTCGCTGCCTTTGCACCTATTTTGGGTGTAAGGGCAGCATCTTGCTTGATCTTTATTCAGTCGATTCAATCTGTCATAGTTGTTCCTTGTTCTCCAAGGATTAGTTTGATATCCGCATGGTTAGGCCTCACAAACGGGTTGAACGATCCAGTAGTACGTAAGGATATGGTTTGCCAATTCGAGAGGAGTTGTTCCGGGAATTGACTCTACGTTGGTTTTTTGGCCTCCTCTAGGGTTAGTTTTCTGTTATCTTTCGTATCTACCAGGCTCAATTACGTGTGGGATGTTCCAATTATGTGGTGAAAGCGTTAAACTGTCGTAGATCGATTTGACTTGTATTGATAAAGCAAAACCCCATGTTATCGTAGATCCAATGCAGGTCCATGGGACAATCGGCTACATGAGCCGATTCACAGGGAAACCTGAGAGCCGATCGAGGCTCGTATTTAATGTTTACGTGTCTGCCATGCAGGAAACTAATCGAAGCAATCCATCACCTTCCTGATGAGGTATAGGTCAGGAGGCACGCCCTTGCATCAGCCAGGACGTGTGCCGGAGTTTTGCGGGCCGTTGCCCGAGGGACCAGGGCCCACCAGCAGTTCTGGGAGCCTCCCGGCTCTTCGTGTTGCTCGTCGCTGCTCGCCGGTGGGTTTTGACAGGCAACACATTCTGGCACGCTCGGTGGGACACTCAACAACATCTGCATCAACATCTGACGCTGCGATGGGGGACAGACCAATCACGTACGACGATCTGCCTGATGAGCACAAGAAGAGGTATGATGATATCAAAGCTCTCTTCGAAGCCGATCTCATCGGCTCTTTTGAGAGGACCCGTAAGCATGGCATCAGGTGGAAAGGGTTCTCACCCGAAGGCGCTCTCGATGAGGTGGATCTGTCTGTTCCTTCAGAGGATCGCACCAGAGCTCTGCGACAGGAAGTCAATTACATGGTGGCTCATTCTCTTCACCGCCATTCTGAGAGCCTGGTGAACGCTTTCGAGCGCGTCGCGGTTCGCGTGGTTCAGGAGATCATGAAACATCAGTACTCTCCGTCGGGGCCTACCCTAGGGACTCACCAGGGAGAAAGACCGCTCCAGACCAGGCCACAGCTACCATTCACGCTTGCAGCTCCGGAGCCACCGGGGTCACCGGCGTACGTCGTCTACAAGATTGGAGGTGATCCTGGCGATTACCAATTCCTGTTTGAACCACCTAAAGAAATCCCACATGGATATGTGTGCACATACGTGCTGGACTGCAACAGCCTGACGCGCACGAACCAGATTGCAACCGCAGGGATTTCTGGGGCAGGTATTTCTGGAGTAGGGATTTCGGGAGCAGGGATGTCCGGGATGGACGCTGATAAACAGGCGTGGCTAGCTAAGTATGCCACCGGAACGAGTCATGAGAATTTAGCCCCTGCAGCTCAAACGGTGGAGCAAATCAGTACCATCTTGAGAGACCAGTTCGGCTTCGTGCCGAAGAGGAGAACAATCGGCTATTCCAAGCCGTACCCCAACGAGTATGATCTGATTCCGCTTCCACCCAAGTATCGGCTCCCTGAGTTCTCAAAATTTAATGGTTCAGAAGGGTCTAGCTCGATCGAGCACGTGAGCCGATATTTGGCACAGTTAGGCATGATTTCAGCATCGGATCAGTTACGCGTAAGGTTCTTTGCGCAATCTCTGACAGGACCAGCTTTTGGGTGGTACACCTCGTTGCCACCAGATTCGATCCGGACCTGGAAGCAGCTGGAAGAACAGTTCCATATTCAGTATCATTCAGAAGCTACCGAGGCTGGCATTGCCGATCTGGCGCAGGTGCGGCAGAAGCGGGGAGAAACGGTAGCCGAGTATATTCAGCGTTTCAGGACTGTCAAGAACCGATGTTATTCGGCTCGTTTAACTGAGAAAGAAGCAGTCGAGCTGGCCGTGTTGGGTCTCTCAGCACCGATCAAGGATCTGGCTTTCCAAGTAGAATACAATTCACTGGCGCACATGGTCCAGAAACTGACAATGTATGAGCAGCGCCACCCTGAGTTGTACCAAGACAAGTTCAAACGTCCGATAGGCCTGGTCGATACAGAAGAAGAGGATCTTGTAGAAGACCAGGAGATAGCCGTGGCTGAATGGGCTCGGGGAGCAGATCCTGTGTCCTGCAAATGGGTGAAACAGCAAGGGCCTGCAAAAGGGTTCGACTTCGATGTAAGCAAAGCTGAGCAGATATTCGATTTACTGCTGAAGGAGAAGCAGCTGAAGTTACCCGAAGGCCATAAAATCCCTACGGCGCAAGAGATGAACGGGAGATCATACTGCAAGTGGCATCACTCGTTCACCCACACCACCAATGATTGCAAAGAGCTACGTCGGCAGATCCAAACGGCGATAGAACAGGGCCGTCTGATCCTTGGGCAGTTCGCCATGAAAGTGGACACAAACCCGTTTCCTGGCATCAACATGGTAGAGCACAGCCACTCCACGAGGCGTCAGCTAGATTTCTCGTTCGATATTAACATGGCAGGGCCTGTGTACCACCATGGCAAGTATAAGGAGGAAAGCGGCCACTCCCGGGGCAAAGAAAAGGAAGAGGCCGGTCCACGCGACCGGCCCCGTTATGATGATAGGCGGTATATAACCGAGGAACAAGAGAGAAGCGTGCGATATCAGAAGCCACACTCCACGCATCTCCTTAACAAGTATGAGCGTCAGTATGACCGATGTCGGCAGTACGACAGAGATGATGAAAGAGATCGTCGGACCGACGCATACGATGGGAGATACCGTCGGCATGATAGAGATGATGAAGGATATGAGCACCGCGCTAGGGGAAGGTCAAAGGAAAAGGAAGGCGTGGATAAACATTGGGATTGTCCTTTCTTCAAGTACTGTTGGGATGCGGGAATGAGCCGATTGCCTACAGTCGACAACTGCCCGGAATGTGGACAGCAGAAGGATGACACAGGTCCAGTTTCAGTGTTCAAGCGTCTAGGGCCTCTCCGGCCTCAGAACAGACAAGAGGAGTCATCTCGAGCAAAAGATCTCGAGGAGTCAGAGGATGAAGAAGAAGATAGATATCACCGGCCAAGGTGGTGTCCCGATGGACTCAGACACACCCAAAAGCGTAGAGTTCAGCGGCTACGTAGCTTGGAGGAAGCCGAAGCGCAGTACCTCCACACTTTAAGGAAAGCTCGGCCTGATCTGGCCGTGAAAATTCAGCAAACCTTGGAGACGGAGGCCCGTCCAAAAAAGAAAGAGTGGCGCCCCAAACCAGTAAAAGCCGATGCGAAGACATCGGCTGGCACAAACATGGTGTTCATACTTCCGTCAGAGTTTTGCGCTCCAAGAACCGAAGAACTACCAGTGGCACAGTTTGACTGCGGCCCACGGCCGGTTATCTTTGAAAAGCCACGGGAGAAGGGCTACAAACATCTGAAAGCCCTGTACCTGAGAGGTTATATCAATGGGCAGCCTGTCCGCAAGATGTTGGTTGACACCGGAGCGGCAGTCAATATAATGCCATACTCCATGCTGCGGCGTTTGGGACGCTCCACTGCAGATCTGATCAAAACCAACGTCACGCTAAGCGACTTCAACGGCCAAGCTTCAGAAACGCAAGGCGTTCTGAACGTGGATCTGACCGTGGGTAGAAAAACCATCCCTACGTCGTTCTTCATTGTTGACAGCAAAAGCACCTACGCTATCTTGCTGGGAAGGGATTGGATTCACGCTAACTGCTGCATTCCATCCACGATGCACCAATGCCTGATACAGTGGGATGGAGATGAAGTGGAGGTCATTCATGCAGATGATTCAATCGAGATCTCAATAGCTGGCATGAACATTTGGGACGCAGAAGACCAAGAGCCGATCTCTGGAGTCAGTCTAGACGGCTGTGAGCGCATTGAAGCTACAAAAAACGGGGTGAGGCTGGTCTTATCCACTGGCCTGACAGAGTAGCAAAGCCCACGATTGTGCGTGGTAAGGCCGATCCCTGCGATCGGCCACAAAAAATAAAAAGCAGTGATCTTACGACAAGGATGTCATGTAGTCGTAGTAGGGAGATTCCCTACCATTGTAGAGCACAAATAAGTGGTAAACCTTCCTTGAGTAATGCAATCAAAAAGGGGGCCGATTCCGGCAATCGGCCCAAATTATCTTTGTTATCCTCACCAAACTTTTGGCCTGTGTTCAGTATCGATTTAGCAGGTGACGGAAAGCTGGGGTATGGGTTTACATCCGCTGATGAGCTAGAGGAGATTGACATCGGTCCTGGGGATAAGCCACGACCGACATTTATCAGCAAAAAGTTAGATCCTAATCTGCGGGGTCCAATGATAGCTTTGTTGAAAGAATATCCAGATTGCTTTGCCTGGGACTATACGGAGATGCCCGGGTTAGACAGGAGCACCATTGAGCATCGGCTCCCGCTTAAAAAAGGGTTTCGGCCATTCCAGCAGCGAGCACGACAGATGAAGGCCGAAATTTTAGAGGAAGTCAAGAAAGAGATCGAGAAAATGTTGAAAGCTGGGTTCATCAGGCCATGCAGGTATGCTGAGTGGATTTCTAGTATCGTACCTGTAGAGAAAAAGGATGGCCGATGGCGTGTTGCCATAGATTTTCGGGATCTCAATAGAGCCACTCCAAAGGATGAGTATCCGATGCCGGTAGCAGAGACATTGATCAACGCAGCTGCTGGTCATAAGGTCTTGAGCTTTATGGATGGCAATGCCGGTTACAATCAAATTTTTATGGCTCCAGAAGATATACACAAGACTGCATTCAGAGTCCCAGGTTCGGTGGGGTTGTTTGAATATGTAGTCATGACATTTGGACTGAAGAATGCCGGCGCCACATACCAAAGAGCCATGAATTACATTTTCCATGATCTGATCGGCAAGCTGGTGGAGATTTATATCGATGACGTGGTAGTCAAGTCTGCTTCAGTACAAGGACACTTGGACGATCTGCGACGCATCCTGGACCGAACCAGAAAGTTCGGGCTACGGATGAATCCAAAGAAGTGTGCCCTCGGTGTGACGGCCGGTCAGTTCTTGGGTGTCTTGGTCCATGAACGCGGAATTGAGATCGGCCTGAAAAGTCAGGAGGCAGTGCGAACAATGAAGCCACCTACCACGAAGAAAGAACTGCAGTGTCTCATCGGCAAAATCAACTTCGTCAGAAGGTTCATCTCCAATCTGTCAGGAAGAATAGAGCCGTTCATGGGACTGGTGAAAATTAAATCTGATGAGGAGTTCCGCTGGGGGACAGAACAAGAACGAGCCTTCAACGAGATCAAAGAATATCTAACGAAGCCGCCAGTGTTGGTTCCACCGCAGCAGGATAGGCCGTTCTACATTTACTTGTCGGTGGCTGACACGTCCATCGCCTCGGTGGTGGTGCAAGTTTATGATGGTCTGGAGCGAGTTGTGTTTTACATCAGCAGAAGGATGCTGGATGCAGAGACAAGGTATCCTGAGATCGAGAAGTTATGCCTCTGCCTATTTTTCACCTGCACCAAGCTGCGACACATCTTGCTGTCAGCAGAGATTATCATCATATGCAAATCAGATGTCATAAAACATATGCTGTCGGCTCCTGTGTTGAAAGGCCGACTCGGCAAATGGATGTTTGCATTATCGGAATTTGATATCCGGTATCAACCCGCCAAAGCGGTTAAGGGACAGGCGTTGGCCGATCTTATTGCTGAACGAATCAACACTGATATAGCAGCACTGTCTGTACGTGCATGGGCTATGTTTTTCGATGGATCGGCTTGTGATGATGGTTGATCAGGCGATCAGGGTTTTATTGGCCCACCACGCTTGAGGACTGTTTTAAGTACTATAAAGGGTGTCAAGCATGTCAGAAATTCGGGAAGATTCAGATGGTACCTGCATCAGCGATGAACCCCATCATCAAGCCTTGGCCATTCCGAGGTTGGGGCATGGATATCATTGGCAAGATCAATCCTCCATCAAGCAAAGGCCACATGTGGATTTTGGCCATTACGGATTATTTCACTAAATGGGTGGAAGCCGTCCCTATGAAGTCAGTAAACTCGAAGGATGTTATCAATTTCGTGAAAGAACATGTCCTTCATAGATTCGGGATTCCCCAAACTATCACGACCGATGGAGGTTCGGTCTTCATTTCTCACGAGTTTAGAGAGTTCTGCGAGGACACGGGAATTAAGCTGATCCGATCATCTCCATACTATGCTCAAGCAAATGGGCAAGCTGAAGCGTCCAATCAGAGCCTTATCAAGCTGATCAAGAGAAAAATCGACGAGCACCCTAGGCGTTGGCACGAGGTTTTGTCAGAAGCTTTGTGGGCTTATCGCATGTCATGTCATGGAGCGATAAAAACCTCGCCATACCATCTAGTCTATGGACAAGAAGCCGTATTGCCATGGGAGATTACGGCTGGATCGAGACGTGTCACTTTTCAGAACGATCTAACAACTGAAGAATATGCAGCCCTGATGAGTGACAGTGTTGAGGATTTAACTGAACTTAGGCTGTGGTCGCTTGAGAAAATTAAAGAGAACAAAGCCAAGGTAGCTCGTGCATATAATAAGAAGGTGAGACCAAAGGAGTTCCACGTTGGTGATCTGGTATGGGAAGCTGTATTGCCATTGGGAACTAAGGATGCAGCATACGGTAAATGGTCTCCAAGTTGGCACGGGCCATACAGGGTCGACCAAGTTTTAAGGGGCAACGCGTACATGCTTGAGGAGCTGGACGGTGTGAAATTCCCAGTGGCTGTTAACGGTCAGCATCTCAAGAAATATTTCCCAAGCATGTGGGATGATGGACAGTGAAATATGGGGGCCGATACATGAAATCGGCCAGTAAAAAAAAATATATCCAGATTAATATTTCCCAAGCATGTGGGATGATGAACAGTGAAATATGAGGGCCGATACATGAAATCGGCCAAATAAATAAAAAAAACAATGCACAGCCATCGACTCTCGAGGTTCAGACTGTTACGAGCAGGTGTCAGGTTACATGAATAAGCTACTGAAGGAATGCCTCGAAGGCATGGAGGGCGTCAGCACGGACACGATCCACCTCGGCGATCTCGGCTTCGTCATCATTGTCCTTGCCCGTCACTAGCTGCTTGCTCAGGGCACGTATTTCTGCCAGATCAGTCTTCAGTTGAGCTTTGAGGCCTTCTGCTTCGTCTTGGGAGCGGGCGATGAATGCTTCCTTGTCATGAATGAGCTTTTTAGTCGCCCGGACCTTCTCTTCGAGATCTTCCAATTCCTTTTTTAAGGATGCAAGATCGGCGGTGCCGACAGACGTGTCAGTTTTGGCATCCAGAGACGCCTTTTTCTCATTGAGCCGCTGACATTTGGCTGCAATATCGGCCTTCAGTGGGAGTTGGGCGTGGCGTAGATTGATCCTCTCACGAGCCAACTTCACCCTTGACCCGTAGAAAGACAGAGTCACAACTGGCCAAAGCTTCACCTGCAATGCTACCGGGAGTTGGTCCTTGATTTCGTCAAGAACACTCTTCACCTCTTCAGAACCCTCGACCAACTTCTCGATTGGGGAGGACAGCAAGGCTTTGAGATGCTGGAATTGAGGTAGAACAGCGCTTGCTCGTGGTTCATCGTTGGCGGCAGAGGGAGCTGGTTCGATGGATTCAGGGTCGAACGTCAGCAAGCCTGAGATATCACAACCCTGGCAGGCAGAAGTGGCGTCAGTATGCGTCAAACAGGGAAGGATGAGTCGAAAGAAGCGAACATACCTCTCCTGAGATCAGGGGGATAGCCGACGGCGAGACAATCGGCTCGTGTGTTGTTGCTGAGGGCTTGGCCAGATTGGCAACCGTTTCATCTACACCTTCAGGGATTACTAGATCCAGGCTTGCGGAAGGCATCGGCACTTCCCCGACTTTCCCACTAGAAGTGTCATTCGTCTGCATGAAAGGTGCTTAGCCGATCTGAATAGCAATGAATCGGCATAAAAAGGAGTGGTAAGAGTATGGAGGATAATTAATTTCGAAGCCTCCTGGCTCGAAGAAGAAGTTTGCAGTCCCTTGCGAGCCCTCTTGGGGCTCACAGCTTGCCCCGCCTCGACTGCTGCTCGGGGGGCAACAGGTTCAGGAACAGGCCTTTTCCTGGAAGCCGATGGTGGCACATCTGGCTGGCTCGGTGTGGTGGTTCTCTCAGAGTCTGCTGAGCTTGAATCTCCTCGATTGGATTGTGTTTCCTCGCTGGAGGTGTCTTCGATGGAGACCTGTAAGAAAGGGAGAGTTGGTAAGCACAAGCATGTTTACAAAGATAAATGAGATCAACCAAGGCATGAATCAGCGTACGTGCGAGCTCTCTAGAGAAGGGCTCCGGCGCCTCAAAGTTTTTTTGGCCACTACCTTCCTCACCGCCGTTCTTGTTTTAGTTGGAACTCGGGAGGCAGCTGACCCGGAAGTTGCTTGGCTCTTGGAAGCCGATTTTGGTGATATCGGCTGGTTCTGCATCACGACCTGTTTCAAAGGTGGCGAGTTTTTGTAGAAAAGGACCACAGGAGCTGGTGGGAGGAATTCGAAGGGGGAGCCATCCTCGTTAGTAGGTTCTGGACCATCTTGTTGCTGCAAGGAGACAGAGCAGGATATTAAAAGAATCGTCGTGAGCTGCATCAAGAAAATTTACAAGTAGCAGTACCTGTTCTATGGGGATGTCATATTCAGCATCGAGCTGTTCCAGCAATGGTCCCAGAGCTCTCCTGAAGGCATGAGTCTTCCACATCGACCACCAGTTCTCAAAACCATCGGTTGATGAAGCGAAAGTGAGGTTGTTAGGAATTGGGATGGTCAGAGCATCGAAGAAAGAATAACACCTCTGACTGGTGAGAGGATCGGGCAGGTCAGCTCTGCTCTCTGTGAGGTGGTGGAGAAAGAAATGAGGAGGTACTTGCCCAAGGCCAAATTGCCGAGCTGCTACGACCGGCTGGTAGAACTCGTATCCAGGCTTGATTATTCTGTTGGATGTGCTCATGCCAACTGGGAGGAAGCAGGGACGGATCACGGTGGAGAATAGCTGCCGAGTGCTAGTGTCATCGGCAAAGTTGTCCAGCCTGAAGGAGATTGGATTTTCAAAATTTTCCGATTCCTCCGTGTAAGGAAAGAAGATAGGATTGTCCAGGCCTTGGAAGAAAATGCTGAACCACTTGGATGCTTCATGAGGGATCAGTTTACTACCTGGCAGGCTATACAGAGCTTGGCCGTAGCTGGTGCATCGGATCTGCTTCCCTTTGGCATCTGGAAAGGTGCAACTTGCCAAAAGGGGGAAGTTTGGGATATGGTTTTGAAAGTACAGCTGAGCCCATAGTTGAATAAACCACCAAGGACCTCCTGTTTTGACTGCTATGTGGGAGGATAGTTTGACAGACATCAACTGGAGATATCGATAGACTTCTCCAAGGAACAGTTTGCCGATGCCAAGTTGAGTGCCTCTGGCAAGTTCATAGGCCAAGGAGAGATAATTCTTGGTTGGGGCAAGGGAAGGGCCACAGAATATGAAATGTTCCAGCCAGAAATTGAGGAAGGCCGTGTGTTCTTTCTCTGTGACAGGGCCCTTAGTTTTCATGTGGCTTCGAAGATAAGCACCCCAGTTCGTGCAATCTGTTTTGGAAGAAAGCTTGAAGGGGACTTTTGGCAGCATAAAAGCAGAGGGGCTGGGTGATGTGACGTCTAGACCAGTAATCATCACCACGTCTAACAGAGTTGGTGTCATGGGGCCATGGCCGAACATGAAGCAGTTCAGAGCATCAGACCAGAAGTAGCCGATGGTTTTTAGAAGATTTTCATGTTTCTCAAGGGGAGACAATGACAAAGTCAAGGCATCGGCTATTCCCGTGGTTTCCCATTGGGATTGGTAAGTTTTGGCTACCCTACTGTACCAAGAAACCCAATATTCGGGAGGATTAGGCCAGGCTCGTAAGCAGTCGGCCCAAGAATCCAAATCTAAGTTTTGGCTTACGAAGGGGATTCTGTTTGCCTCGCAAGAGATCAGATGGGCAGGACTAGATTCTGTACGGGGGCCAAGGCAGAGAGAATTTGGGAGAGAAGGATGCGGTAGCGGAATGTCTGAAACCTAAAATTTTAATGATGGGATAAAGCATTAATTCAGGTGTTTGCTATTAATTCTAGCACCGAGCTCGGATTGCGAGGAACAGTTAAGGATTACCTTCAGACCGGAGACCGCTGTGTTGGCGCTGGACGATTCCGCCATCTAATTTGCCGGCGGAGATGGATCTATGCGGTGGGGAATCTAGGGTTCGTGTCGCCGTGAGCCCGATTTGTTCAATGAGGCAATTGGAGATCTGAGTTAGCCTTTTTAAAGATGGTTGCAGGTTACCGTTGAAATTGGAAAGTGACCGCTCAGACTTGTCTAAATAAGCGACCGAGTTTGACCTTGCCAACGTTTGTGGGAAAAGCCGATGTGTTGCCATCGGCTCTTTGGGCTTTGACTTGGTTGATCATATCAAGCGTGGTATGGTGAAAGCCGATTCGTTACTATCGGCTTTTGGAACGTTGACCTATTTGACTATCGGCAAAATCAAATTGGGAAAAGCAAGCTTTGTTGATTCCAAAGACGGTTGTTTACAATGAAGCCGATTGCTTACAAAATGGAGATCTACTACTAGTACTACTACTACTAGTTCCTAATCTAGAAGGCGGCGTCGTCGTCGTCGCCGTTGCCATTGCCGCCGCCGTCTTCGCTGTCATCGGCGCTGCTGCCGGCGTAGTCCTCACCGCTGCTGCTGAAGTTGTCAGCGGGGGCCTCCTCGTCCTCGTCGTCGTCGGTGTCCTCGCTGGACCCGGCGCGGAAGCGCTTCACCGGCGGGTATTCGTCGGAGGAGGTGTCCTCCTCTGCTTCTTCCTCCTCATCGGAAGAGCCGATGTCCTCGCCCCAGGACACGGCGTCGTCGGCGCTCTCCGCCTCCAGTTCACCGTCGACGAGGAGTTGGAGGTCCTCCTCGCCGTCGGTTAGGGACTCGTTGTCCTCTGACTGGGCGGCGAAGTCCCAGTCTCTCTCGTCCCACCATTGTGGGGCGAGAGCTTCGTACGCCGCCATTGGCGGGTGCTCCGGCGTTGGCTCCCGGTTGACGGAGTCGGAGGATTGGAAGGAAAGGCCGGATGTGTTGGAGGAAGAAGAGGAGGCCATGGCGGAGGAAGAGGGTTTTTTGGCTATTGGAGAAGAATGAGGATGCAAATGGTTCGGATAGATTTAAATAAGGGGAATAGTGGAAGATGGTTCAATGCCATAGCGGTTTTCGAGAATGTGGTGCCAGAGTTGTCAAATCGTGTACTGCGGAGAAGTTGAGAAGGCGAGGCATCATGATGAGGAGGCGATATGACGGTTCTGCTCTGCAACGCGTGACCCGATGAAGAAAAAACAGAGTGGTTTTGGAATTATTATTGCCAAAACCAGGGGGGCATGTGTTATCGCCACATGTTGGCCAAATGAGGAGATGGGCCGTAGTCAAGATGGGCTTGGAGGCTGGATCGGCCTTGCGCGTGGATTTGGGCTAATTGCCCGTGTATCTGTATATTATGATAGATTACGTTTCGGTTTAAACAAGAGATAGAGTTGTTAGGTTTATTCCAAAGATAGAAAGTCTCCGGACTATAAATGTGTACCTAGGGTTATTGAGAAAGGAGGACGATCACGTTCACAACAAACACAATCTCGGCGCATCGCCACCCCTTGTTTCGAGGGTTTCTTTCAGGTAAGCGTCGTGCTGCCTAGATCGCATCTCGCGATCTAGGCAACATCTGCTTATGTGTTATTTGGTGTTGCTCGTACTGAAGCCTTGTTGATGGCGAGTAATACTGTTATCATAGATCTGTTTGGGCTAGCATCGGTGCTTTTGGTTTTGTTTGCTTAGTCATGCTGCCCCTAGAGATCTCGCTGCCTTTGCACCTATTTTGGGTGTAAGGGCATCATCTTGCTTGATCTTTATTCAGTCGATTCAATCTGTCATAGTTGTTCCTTGTTCTCCAAGGATTAGTTTGATATCCGCATGGTTAGGCCTCACAAACGGGTTGAACGATCCAGTAGTACGTAAGGATATGGTTTGCCAATTCGAGAGGAGTTGTTCCGGGAATTGACTCTACGTTGGTTTTTTGGCCTCCTCTAGGGTTAGTTTTCTGTTATCTTTCGTATCTACCAGGCTCAATTACGTGTGGGATGTTCCAATTATGTGGTGAAAGCGTTAAACTGTCGTAGATCGATTTGACTTGTATTGATAAAGCAAAACCCCATGTTATCGTAGATCCAATGCAGGTCCATGGGACAATCGGCTACATGAGCCGATTCACAGGGAAACCTGAGAGCCGATCGAGGCTCGTATTTAATGTTTACGTGTCTGCCATGCAGGAAACTAATCGAAGCAATCCATCACCTTCCTGATCAGGTATAGGTCAGGTGGCACGCCCTTGCATCAGCCAGGACGTGTGCCGGAGTTTTGCGGGCCGTTGCCCGAGGGACCTAGGCCCACCAGCAGTTCTGGGAGCCTCCCGGCTCTTCGTGTTGCTCGTCGCTGCTCGCCGGTGGGTTTTGACAGTTATCGCCACATTTTGGCCAAATGAGGAGATGGGCCGTAATCAAGATGGGCTTGGAGGCTGGATCGGCCTTGCGCGTGGATTTGGGCTAATTGCCCGTGTATCTGTATATTATGATAGATTACGTTTCGGTTTAAACAAGAGATAGAGTTGTTAGGTTTATTCCAAAGATAGAAAGTCTCCGGACTATAAATGTGTACCTAGGGTTATTGAGAAAAGAGGACGATCACGTTCACAACAAACACAATCTCGGCGCATCGCCACCCCTTGTTTCGAGGGTTTCTTTCAGGTAAGCGTCGTGCTGCCTAGATCGCATCTCGCGATCTAGGCAGCATCTGCTTATGTGTTATTTGGTGTTGCTCGTACTGAAGCCTTGTTGATGGCGAGTAATACTGTTATCATAGATCTGTTTGGGCTAGCATCGGTGCTTTTGGTTATGTTTGCTTAGTCATGCTGCCCCTAGAGATCTCGCTGCCTTTAAACCTATTTTGGGTGTAAGGGCAGCATCTTGCTTGATCTTTATTCAGTCGATTCAATCTGTCATAGTTGTTCCTTGTTCTCCAAGGATTAGTTTGATATCCGCATGGTTAGGCCTCACAAACGGGTTGAACGATCCAGTAGTACGTAAGGATATGGTTTGCCAATTCGAGAGGAGTTGTTCCGGGAATTGACTCTACGTTGGTTTTTTGGCCTCCTCTAGGGTTAGTTTTCTGTTATCTTTCGTATCTACCAGGCTCAATTACGTGTGGGATGTTCCAATTATGTGGTGAAAGCGTTAAACTGTCGTAGATCGATTTGACTTGTATTGATAAAGCAAAACCCTATGTTATCGTAGATCCAATGCAGATCCATGGGACAATCGGCTACATGAGCCGATTCACAGGGAAACCTGAGAGCCGATCGAGGCTCGTATTTAATGTTTACGTGTCTGCCATGCAGGAAACTAATCGAAGCAATTCATCACCTTCCTGATCAGGTATAGGTCAGGTGGCACGCCCTTGCATCAGCCAGGACGTGTGCCGGAGTTTTGCGGGCCGTTGCCCGAGGGACCAGGGCCCACCAGCAGTTCTGGGAGCCTCCCGGCTCTTCGTGTTGCTCGTCGCTGCTCGCCGGTGGGTTTTGACAGGCAACACATTCTGGCACGCCCGGTGGGACACTCAACAACATCTGCATCAACATCTGACGCTGCGATGGGGGACAGACCAATCACGTACGACGATCTGCCTGATGAGCACAAGAAGAGGTATGATGATATCAAAGCTCTCTTCGAAGCCGATCTCATCGGCTCTTTTGAGAGGACCCGTAAGCATGGCATCAGGTGGAAAGGGTTCTCACCCGAAGGCGCTCTCGATGAGGTGGATCTGTCTGTTCCTTCAGAGGATCGCACCAGAGCTCTGCGACAGGAAGTCAATTACATGGTGGCTCATTCTCTTCACCGCCATTCTGAGAGCCTGGTGAACGCTTTCGAGCGCGTCGCGGTTCGCGTGGTTCAGGAGATCATGAAACATCAGTACTCTCCGTCGGGGCCTACCCTAGGGACTCACCAGGGAGAAAGACCGCTCCAGACCAGGCCACAGCTACCATTCACGCTTGCAGCTCCGGAGCCACCGGGGTCACCGGCGTACGTCGTCTACAAGATTGGAGGTGATCCTGGCGATTACCAATTCCTGTTTGAACCACCTAAAGAAATCCCACATGGATATGTGTGCACATACGTGCCGGACTGCAACAGCCTGACACGCACGAACCAGATTGCAACCGCAGGGATTTCTGGGGCAGGTGTTTCTGGAGTAGGGATTTCGGGAGCAGGGATGTCCGGGATGGACGCTGATAAACAGGCGTGGCTAGCTAAGTATGCCACCGGAACGAGTCATGAGAATTTAGCCCCTGCAGCTCAAACGGTGGAGCAAATCAGTACCATCTTGAGAGACCAGTTCGGCTTCGTGCCGAAGAGGAGAACAATCGGCTATTCCAAGCCGTACCCCAACGAGTATGATCTGATTCCGCTTCCACCCAAGTATCGGCTCCCTGAGTTCTCAAAATTTAATGGTTCAGAAGGGTCTAGCTCGATCGAGCACGTGAGCCGATATTTGGCACAGTTAGGCATGATTTCAGCATCGGATCAGTTACGCGTAAGGTTCTTTGCGCAATCTCTGACAGGACCAGCTTTTGGTGGTACACCTCGTTGCCACCAGATTCGATCCGGACCTGGAAGCAGCTGGAAGAACAGTTCCATATTCAGTATCATTCAGAAGCTACCAAGGCTGGCATTGCCGATCTGGCGCAGGTGCGGCAAAAGCGGGGAGAAACGGTAGCCGAGTATATTCAGCGTTTCAGGACTGTCAAGAACCGATGTTATTCGGCTCGTTTAACTGAGAAAGAAGCGTCGAGCTGGCCGTGTTGGGTCTCTCAGCACCGATCAAGGATCTGGCTTTCCAAGTAGAATACAATTCACTGGCGCACATGGTCCAGAAACTGACAATGTATGAGCAGCGCCACCCTGAGTTGTACCAAGACAAGTTCAAACGTCCGATAGGCCTGGTCGATACAGAAGAAGAGGATCTTGTAGAAGACCAGGAGATAGCCGTGGCTGAATGGGCTCGGGGAGCAGATCCTGTGTCCTGCAAATGGGTGAAACAGCAAGGGCCTGCAAAAGGGTTCGACTTCGATGTAAGCAAAGCTGAGCAGATATTCGATTTAACTGCTGAAGGAGAAGCAGCTGAAGTTACCCGAAGGCCATAAAATCCCTACGGCGCAAGAGATGAACGGGAGATCATACTGCAAGTGGCATCACTCGTTCACCCACACCACCAATGATTGCAAAGAGCTACGTCGGCAGATCCAAACGGCGATAGAACAGGGCCGTCTGATCCTTGGGCAGTTCGCCATGAAAGTGGACACAAACCCGTTTCCTGGCATCAACATGGTAGAGCACAGCCACTCACGAGGCGTCAGCTAGATTTCTCGTTCGATATTAACATGGCAGGGCCTGTGTACCACCATGGCAAGTATAAGGAGGAAAGCGGCCACTCCCGGGGCAAAGAAAGGAAGAGGCCGGTCCACGCGACCGGCCCCCGTTATGATGATAGGCGGTATATAACCGAGGAACAAGTGAGAAGCGTGCGATATCAGAAGCCACACTCCACGCATCTCCTTAACAAGTATGAGCGTCAG
>QXEO01001417.1:0-27039 GCA_007115705.1 Dactylis glomerata | reverse complement strand
AAAGAATATTACACTTCCATAGAAATCATTTTGATATACCTCTATAAAAGAGTCATTTTTCTAAAACTATTTCATTGAAAAAATTTATGCTCTCGTGCGATATCACATCATTTTGAGATTTCACATATGAGGTCCCTTTTTCTTCAAAAGGAGGTTAAGATCTCCGGTCTCTGCATTGAAAAGATGGATACGACATTTATTTAAATTTTAATCGACAAAGTTCTGGCAATAACATACATCAAAATACCAAAGCCACCACACACCACCAATAAACCTAACAATAGGGAAAGACCATGCCATCAAGGCTTTGTGTCCAAAAACAGAAACATCGCCCCACCAACTAGGTACCGGGGCGTCATTGAATCACCATATGTCGAGCCGGTAGCACAGATCCTGTCCAGCCAGTGTGCACCACATGTGCACATTACAAAGTCGTCACCATCGATAAACCATCAAGCCATCTTCAGGGCAAAGATCCACATATTGCATATTCCTCTCCAGGTCTGTCGTCGACTCTGCCAAAGTGCTAGACACTACTAGTGCCCTGTGCAAGTCCACCATGTCATGCACGTCAATCCTTGATTGCCCGCCGCATCACACCCCGAGACTCGCCGCTCTTGACATGGTAGATAAAACACCGCTCCACTACAAGACCCCTCTAGGCATCACTTGTTCCAAAATGAAGCATCAAGAGGGAGAATGAGATGAAAGTCCCACCATCTTTCGATCCGGAAGACTTAGATCTATGGTTTTTCCTAGAACATTTGGGCATGAGGCAGGCCATTCACACAAACAACACATTTCAACAAGGTAATGATGTCCACGGGCGCCACCACCGTAGGCTTCAACCACTTTGAAGCCCGGCTCTCATCGGCCGATCGCCTTGCCTCCAACCCACATGAACTGCATGCAGCCTAGGGAAGATGTGAATGAGAGGGAGTCATCTCCTTGTCTTCTGCCGCCCGGCTAGAGAGGGCCACCACACTGCCGGCCGCGCCATCGCAGATGCAGCCACACTATGATGCCCGTTAGCCACACCATGCTCATTCCCTAGTGCGTCGTCCTGCATCGGCTCCTTCAGGAGAGGGGATGAGAAGAGACCCAACGCATAAAGCATTGGTCAGGCTTCGCCCGACCGCACCCTCTAGCGGTGAAGGATCAGGGTGGGGGTGATGGGCAGGGATCTGGTCGCCTCACGAGAGCGACATGAGAGGGGTGCATCTGAGATCTCTGGGAGTGCGGAAATATCATGTTGGTTCAGCAATAACTATTCAAAAATAGTTCAATAACGGAGGAGCTTGGTAACATTCTCAAATAACTATTCTAAATTACATTTTTTTACGACCTACATGGACATTTCCTCACACTAGGGAGTAAATTTCCATGCCAGTAGTGAGTGCAAATAAACAAAATTTCTCCTAGACAATCCCCTAAGAATATGAGGGGGTGCCTGATGGGTTTCTTAGAGCATCTCTAGCTGAACTCCTAAAAAGCCTAACACGCACCTATCGCAACTCTTAAAGCCTTTAGAGGACAATAATTTTTAGGAGTCGGCCCTCGCATCCCCTAAGAATACTCGGTCACGACCCCGATAAGCAAAAAATTGACGCCTCCTCCCACATTCACACCTAAGCTACCATGCATGTCGCCCATCCCCATCGGCTTTCACTCCGGCGACCACCTTTTCCCTCCATCGAGAGATCACACCATTCTGCACCCTCCTTCCCTAATCTGCTGAGCTCGTCGATGAGCACCATCGGTAGAATCGGGTCAGAATCAGTTCACTGCCACTTTGACCCCGCCGCTCATTCATGGTTCTCTCGCTAGAATCGGGACGCAACGAGCTTGGCTTGTTCCGGCGTGGAACAGTCGGAGGGTGGAGATGTCGTAGCTAGAGAGACCGCCGTGGCGCTAGGCATCTCCAAAACCGAGCCCGAAGCCATTTTCTGACGAGGAGTGTCCGCCCACAGCGACCACCGGCAACTAGCCCTCGGATTCCTATTCGACGACCTCTACATCAGCATCCGGTCGTCATGCAGCCCGGTGGCCTTCTTTCCCCTCTGTGTCGGCTCTGTTGAAGTGTATAAGTGAATTGCCTAGCTCTTTCCATTAGTTTGGACTTTTGGTTGCGCATGCATGACGGCATCGAACGAACCAAACCAACGTCATGCAAAACTGGTACGTACCCGCGCGAGCTTTCGTAATTAATTTCACTCGTGCGTACGTACGTCTCGTCGTCGATCGATCGGCACGCGCGCGCGGCAGTCACCAGCTAGCTAGCTAGAGTATGCATGCATCCCGCAGCGTGCTTAATTAATTGATTGACGACTGACAGCTGACCGAGATAACTCGAACGAATCGCTGTCAGCTACATATCCTGACGCCTTGGTACTACCACCGTCCACCGGGAGAGGGAAGTACGCACTTATTGTTACTACAGTATTATTAATTAGGCTCGATCCCCACGTTGCGTTTCGTTGTTTTGTTTTCTCTCCCTCCCTCACCGGCCGTCTCACGTGTACGCGCGCGTGCCAACCAACAACGAATCAATTAAACCGTAATAGTAGTAGGAGTACAAAGTTTAGTTGTTTCGTTGATTTATTGATTGAGGTCGATCGACTACGCTCCCAACGTACGTTTAGTTGTTTTTGCCAACAGATACGCCAGCTGCAAGCCTGCAATTGATCTTTTCGTGCATGGACTCGTCCATCTTTTCGTGCACGTACGCGTAACGTACTGCCGGCCCTAGTTAATCAGCTATACTCATTACTATCACATGGATTATTCGACCTAGTAGCTAGTCCGTCCGTCACACGACCTAGTATCTACCATGCCTACCAGTTTACAAAAGCTAGCTCTCCAAAGTTCATAACGGATCAATGCATTTATATTGCAACATTTGCCGTCAACGCCACCATGACGTCGTACGACGCCACCGTCCTACGCAACTCCATCAAGCCACATACATCGCCGAGACCCCGCTACGCCACGCCACACAGTCACCCCATCGTCGACGTTGGTAGACGCAAATCGCTCTGCCTCAGAGCCCCTCCAGCCAACACCCGCAGGTCAATAGAGACGCACGAGAGGCAGATAGGGCATCAAACATCGCCAAGGTCCGCCACCAAAGAGAAGCACCGCTCGCACCAGCACCCATTGAGCACCAGCACACCACCACACACACGCCCACAACTAGCCCAAGCTCCCCAAAACCGCGCCTTCAGCAAGCTAAGCGACGCCACGCCGCCAGTGCGGCCCAATCCGAGATTAGGTTTTCACCCAGGGAGCTAGGAGGAAGGGGAAGGGATAGGACCTCGACAACGCCCCCAGCAGGGAAGGCGACGCCCATGGACGTCGTCGCTGTCGAGACCGCCTGTCGGGGATTTCTCTCGGTCACAGAATCCCACCACCAACACCTACGCTGGCCAAGGACCAACGAGGTAGGACACATTAGAGAAGAAGTGGGGCCGGAGTCTTGAGATCTAGCGTCGGCGACCCCAGAGGAGGCCCTGGGCCATACCCCGCACCCACCGGTTCCGCGCCGTCCCAACGACCGCAGAGGCCGGCCTGCACCCGCGAGCATCGCTCGCCGCCGAGCCGATGTCGCCCGGCTAGAGGAGGCCACCGCCTCCGAGATCCTAGGCTCTTCGATGCGAAGAAGCGAAAACCCCGCCGCCATCGTCCTTGTCGAGCTCGCGCGCGGGCTTGCCCGGGAGCCATCTTTGGCGGCAGCGAGGTGAGGGAGGTGGGGGAAAGGGGGCCAACGGCGGGTTAGGGTTAGGTCGCCACCCGTGTGGCCCCGGAGCGGAGCGACGTGGGGCCGGGCCTCTTCAACCTAGTTTGTTTTCTGTTCATGCATAGAGTTCTCATGTTTACATACGATTATGACGACTTGTCCTTTGTGAGCAAAAAAAAACACACGGTACTGCATGCATGAAGTCTAAGAGTTGGTGCGTGCGCATAACTCTGAAGTAAAGCCGATGCAGAAAATAAAATTTGGGAACAAGAGCCGGCCACAAATATTTGAGGCTGTCGAGCGCGGAGGAAAACGGTGAATTATTAATGGCTACTCGATCTGCTCGAGACGGTCGAACCAACCCACCTCCTGCGGATCACCACACAAGAATACGATCTGAGCCGTCTACACACTTCAGATCCAACGACCAGAAATCTCAGAGAACAAGCCGAGGGCCAACCCTCATCAGCATTATTGCCTCATCAATCTCTGGCTCCTTCCCCATGCATCTCTTCTCACCTCCTCGATCCCCCCGACCATAAACGCACCATTTTCTTGCCGGCGCTGCTGTCCATAGGTACCGCGATGGGCGGCGCTGCGTCGAACTCGCCCATCCCGCGTCGCGCGTGTGGCCCAGAGAGGCAGCTGCACGCCCGCACCATCAGGACAAGACGGCGGCGGGCAACTCGCCGGGAGGAGATGGCGTCTGCGTGCCTCACCACCGCCAAGATCTCTGCTGCTGGTGGCCGCTGAGATCCGGCGCCCTCCTTCCTTCCCCTGCGCTCCGTCCCGGACGTTTCCACCGACGAGCTCGACGGTAACAGGGCCGCCGCCGGTGTGCCATCTCTCGCCCCTCAGTCGAAGCGATCTTGCGCCAAAGTGTAAGAACAAGCCATCTTGCTAACCTTTTACTGCTTATTGCGATTGGATCCTCACAGCTTCCGTTTGTAGATTCGTATAGATGTACTGCATGTCTCGGTTCAGATAGATTTGAGTATAAACTATTTGGATTTTCGTCCTCAAGGCTAATGGACAGTACTAGCTAGTTTAACTAGTCCTGAAAGAGAAGGACCTCTCGGTTTTGTTATTAGCTCACCCTCATTTTGAATCCAGAACAACTACTGCTGTAATGTAATCGATCTGCATATTTAAGGTGCAAAATTGGGTACCTTCTGTGGTGAAATTGAAAAAGTTAAACCGTGTAACTGATGTGGCGAATTTGCCCCTGGCGCAGTCCCTTTTCTTCTACTTTCAGTTTGTAACTTTGTAATATGCCTGACTATACAAAGAAACGAGTTTCCAGCCAGCTGTTCAGTTGCCCGTTAACAAGATTAACTTGCCCTGCTTTTCTTGCTTGCAAGATTCTTAAAGAAAAATGGCATGCTATCTCTAGGTATAGAACTTTGCAAGATCAACCTACACTGTACCTTTTCTGTCCAGTAAAATATCTAAATATCTAAACTAGACTATGGTGTGCAGATTATTCTAGCTTACGATGATTTCCTGTGGTGCTACCTTTTCTCCATACAAGCATCAATAGTTAGTCAATAGAATTGCATGCCCGAAGATAATATATAACCATAAACATCTCAGTTCCAAATAGGCTAGTCAATGTTATTCACATTTTATCAAGTAAATATATTTTCGGATTTTCCTATTATATCATTGCCAACCTTGCATTATCCTTCCATCCAACATGTTATTCAAACCTGAAATCTCAAACATAGCTGGTCAAAAAATCTCGAACATACTGCAGCTTATACAATTTCCTTGCCCAAGGCCGCTGGACAGTAGTAGTTCAATTAGCCCAGATAAAAAAACCTCTCCATTTTATTATTAGCTCTATTGATTGATGCAGCGTATTAGCTAGCTCCCCACCTTCTGGATTCAGAACAACTCTGTACAGTAGTTGATTTGTGAATTAACCATACAAGTATCGGATAGCTTCAATCATTAATTTAAATATGCTATGACGAATGGATGGCTGAGTCATTATTCATAGTGCGTATTTTGCCAGAGACTAGTTCAGCTAGCCCTGGAACAAACCTCTCCATTTTGTTATTAGATTGGTCGACTGATGCAGTGTACTAGCTAACCCCCTGTTTTGAATTCAGAACAACTGGTGATGTCAGTAGTTGTTTTGCAAATTTGTCTTGCAAAAATTTGATAGCTCTGTATGGTAGTAACGCCAACTCTACTTGCCGACTGTTGCCGACAGAGTATGTGGACAATCAGTTTGGGATATAGACAAATGGTAAGCGCTAAGCGCATGCTAACACAGTGGAGCCTTCAAGATTGTTTCATCCAGTGCCTATGATGGTGTCTTGCTTCATTAATTTTAATATGCTATATGACCAATGGAGAGTCATTGTTGACAGTGCTAATAGCCTTGTTGCTCCCTTCTTTTTTGCATTTTGGAACATTCATACTTATATGGGTATGTTTCTGCACTTGAACAGGCGTGAAGAAGGATGCCATTGATCTTCGAGTAACCAACTTCAGAATCTTGAAGGTTCAAGTTGCCATGAGGTCTCAAATGGTTCATCAGAATGTTGGAGGACTATTCTAAAAAAAGAATGTTGGAGGACTGGGGGGTTTTCTGTTGGAGACATGGTAAGCCAATATTTTTTCGGATAGTGTTACACCTTCCAGTATTGTGATCGCCTTGTTAACCTATTAGTCATTCATATCTAAAGAAGTGGGTAACATTGGAAAATATCTCTATTTTTCAATATGAATCTTGAAGCTGCTAGATGGTATCGATAATATTGACTAGGTCTAGAATTGTGTCTGGTTAATATCTGCAAGTTTTGTCCACAAAAATGGGGACTTTAAGATGTAAAACTCCCATAGATTCTTGTATGCGTCACCTATGATTAGACTTTTATTTCTCATCTTTGGAATTACTCCCTCCATCCCATCTTTGACCACTAATATATCTTTACTATTAAAGTAGAAGCTTTGGTGAATTATCTTCTATACAGTTCTATTTTGGTAATAATACAACTTGACTTGTGTAGAAAGGGTCTGATGTGGTTCCTGGGACCACGGGTTCTTCGCCTAGGACTCCATATCCGGCAGCCATCGCCGGATAGTACATGGCCACTGTCCTCCTGCTTGGTCGTGGACAACATCGATCACTAGGGGTCAAGGTATTGTCCCTCTCTCCATCGTTCATGGTTTGGTCAGTTTGATGCAGAGCTTAGTGATCTGTGTGCAAATGAATGTTCTTGCAAAATGTTGTTTTTTTGGGACTGAATCAGAAGCTTTTTTCTGTTGGGTGTTGTTAGTCATTTGGTTCAGATTGGTTTAAGTGTAAGCATATACACGTTTTGCCAAAGGCTAGACGGTAGTTCAACTAGCCAGCTCCCTCCTAAATCATTTATTGAGAATTCAACATTCTTGAAGAAATCAATTTAGGATCTCAAAGCATAGTGCACAAGTTCTCTTGTTTTGTTCTGTTTTAGTCAAAAGGAGATACTTTTTAGCAACCAACATGTAGTTGTTTCTTGCCGTGATCATGCAGTTTCAGAATTGGAGCATCATTTGTTGTCTAGAGCTAGCTAGGCATGTCGCAAATGCAATGAACCTGGATGTGAAATTTTAGTTTCTCAGTTGTCAAATACTAGTGGATTTTTCATGTTCTGAACAAGTTCCCTAAAAAAATGTTCTGAATAAGATAAGCTTGCATACGAAAGGTTTCTAATTTGAAGTGCCTTAAATGTTCTAAACTGTTAAATATATGTTTCTAATTTGAAGTTCCTTTCTTTATCCAGGAAGTGTCAAGCTACTTGCCACCAAGGCCCACCGCAGCAACCTTGGCGCCGATGTTCAGGAGATCATTGACATCGGCATCCAAAGGTACCTCCTTTGTTGCGCTCAAATTGACTGCTGCCGTGCGCTAGAATCCCTTTGTCTTTCTACTTATTGAAAACATATATGATTTAGCTCCATGGACTGGAAGGGCTTTCATAGTTGGTCGCACCATTTATGTGACGAGTTCCGCACCAAATGATTGTGACATTTGATCAGCTGTAAACCATGTTTTTCCAATGCAGCTTCTTTAAATTGTAGCATACTATTCAGAAACCTCTTTTATCTTGTTTATATATAATCTCTCTTTTCTTTTGTAGATTTTTGAACAACCCATTGATCCTCCACTGTCGTTGTTTGGAGTATGTTTTCCCTTATGTTGTTCAATTGAGTAGCATAACCTGTTTCTAAAGCGGCTTTATAGCTAGCTGTTTGAGTGACATTTAGGGGACTGCCATTATGTTATATCTCGATTTCCACATCTTGTACCATGCATGCCATGTTGTCTATCTTACTTATGTATGAGCACTACTAGTACTTGCAAACTTGTGCTAAGTTGCACAAACTATTTTATTTGCTTTCTCGGTGTGGCATCTCATTTTTTGTTCATCTCTTCCTCCTTTCAATTCCTGGCATCTTAGTGCCGAACAGATTGTCTTTTACAGCGATAAATGTTTAGCAATTTTGCCAGAGAAAGCATCTGATTATATTTAAGCTTTGGTATAGATAACCGTACGATCCACAAATTAATAATGTGTTGGCGTTCATTCACAGGGATGCATACCTACAGAATTCATGGATGTGATAGGGTCCTCTACATCATCAAGTCCATTTTCATGGATATGACAGGGCACCCTTCTTACCTGCGTACCTCTGCGGAGCTGGTGAAGGTATGTGCCAGAGACCCTAAGTGATATAAATGAACTTGGTTTAATTAACTCATAATAACATTAATTAAATTGTAAAGGTATGGGTCAGAAAGCTTAAGTACTAAAACTAAATTTGGTTTAACAGAGCACTATAATGCTATACTACAACGCTAAGCTACTGGTATGCTTATTTAACACATGTACAAAGCCGGCAACTAGTTTTCTGTCTTCTAGTTCTTCCCTGAAACCTGGACATAATGAACTGCTTGAGTACATCTATTTAGATTTTTCAAATGGTCATGTGTGACATTTTTTGTTTTTAGAGTTAGTATGGTTCAGTTTAGCTTATTTGCATATGTGTTTTGTATCAGTGCTTTCTTTTACAATGACTTGAACATATGTTGAACTTGGCTGTAGTGATGAGCAACCCAGCCAACTTTGCTAAGCACCAAGCCAACCTGAAGGT
The DNA here is from genome assembly GCA_007115705.1 of Dactylis glomerata. Taxonomy (NCBI): domain Eukaryota; kingdom Viridiplantae; phylum Streptophyta; class Magnoliopsida; order Poales; family Poaceae; genus Dactylis; species Dactylis glomerata. The sequence goes on along the minus strand of QXEO01001417.1, from coordinate 18,155 downwards.
GGGTGCCATCATAGCCAAGATGATGGAGAAGGTCAACCATGGGTCCCACTAAAATTCATGAGCTCACCACGCCGCAACCCTGGTGGCGATGTCGCGCGGCCTCGACTACAACCTACCCGGTGAGCTACAATCCAACCCTTCGACCTCTAGCTCACATGTGCTCTATGATACCCATGACCATGGTGTTGTGGCTGCACTTATGCTCTGGCCATCAAGCAGATGATCCCTATTTGAATTATGGTGATGATGATCATCTTGTCAGTTAGTTTCTAAGCTAAGAATTTGACATGTGGGCCTGATTATTAGACGTACTTGTGCTAGTATTTCTGGTAATTGATGATTTTATGTTATATGCCTAAAGCTGTTGCCACTTGGTTGTGAATACCAGTGGTTGGTATTGCCTGGTCTTGATCTTTGATGATCTAGTTCACTCTATAGTTGGCTTAAGCTTATGAAGTAGACCAATAAGAAGATAATCTAGTTCTATGATTAGATTATTAGTCTTAGCAATCGATCTCCTGATGCATTAGTACTAGTGGGAGTAGTACCTTATAGTGCATCTTGTTGTGGTTTATGTATTACTATTCTGATGACCACACCAGGGAGGTCCTCGGTTGCTTCTCTGGATCCTTCCTATGAAGAATGATCATCACCATGTTTTTGGATACAGGTACCTGCCAGGCTCATCATGCTGTGCTCATCACTGACTGTGCCACTAGTGGTTTTGAGGTTGTTATCTCCAAGGATGGCTAGACCTGTGACCACACTCTCCCCGTGTGTTCACTCTTGGAGGGAACAGATGCTTTGCTACTACAACGAGGTATACTTGCAATTCTTCATCATTATGTTCTTTCGAGTAACATTCAGTTGCGTTGTTCCTTCTGTGTAACATTCAGATACAATACTCTTTATTAATTTGGACCATCAGAGTGACTTGTATTAAAGTTCTTGATCATTGTTACCCTGTAAAGTCAGAGGCTTCCCAAGTATGGTCTTGCGGTACATAATTTTTTAGAGAAAACACAAGACTTTTGTGTTTTATTTCATTGGAAAGATATGGTCTTGCAGTACATAATCATCCTATTGTTTACTTTTTCTACATACTCTTTATTGTATGGAAAATAATTTGGCTATTTGTGCTTGCTGTAGAATTTACACGACTTGTTCAGTTTCTAGTCTTTAGAGAAGCTGCTCTTTCCAAACATAAAATCAGTGTCCTGAATATCTACTTGCTTGATACACTTTTCAGATTTACAATATAATACTCCCTCCGACCCATATTACTCTTCGCTAGTATGGATGTATCTGGCACTATAATGCGTCTAGATACATCCATACTAGCGAAGAGTAATATGGGTCGGAGGGAGTAGATGTTTTTGTTGTAACTAAGATGTTCCTAGCAGAATCTATTGCTTTTCACCCAGCCAATACGTTTTTTTTAACTAGAAAGAAACATTCTGCATGCATGGAAAAAGAATTTGTTTATAGTTTACATATCTAAATGAACACAATCTCTATATACTATTCAAAAAGATGAGAGTTCCGTTTTCTTCCACAACCTGTGTTCCGTCGGTTTATTTTCGTCAATCATCCCACACTGGTTTTCCTACATCATCAGCTAACACATATGAAAAAACTGAAAAGGATGGACTGCCAAAAGAAAACCGGAGAGGAGAGATCCAGATCCACTGCTATGCCTCGGTTGTCTCCATCCTCGATCACAGCCGTCTCTTCACCGCACCTCCTCCTCCAGTGCCCTCCAGTCGTGTAGGTTTTTGCTCTCTCGTGGTGGTCGAGCAGCACATCAGGACGAACCGGATTGGATGCCCTCCCGTCAGCACGACCGTAGCAGCCCACCCGGCTGGCCTCTACTACATCGCCTCCCACCTTGAGGCCCTAGCAAACTGGAGCACCTTTCCTCTGCTTCTTCTTCTTCCATGTAGGGCCTGCAGGTTTCGATCTGTAGGTTTTGTTTATGACTACCTTTCTTGTTTGTCTAATTGAAGAACTAAGAATTCATGTTGCTAGCTGTAAAAGGAGGTCACTCTGAAGCACCGACCAATCCAATCTCAAGCTTAGGTTAACAGAATTGCTCTTGGATGTCACCCTGCCTGTCAAGAGTATTATTCGTCGCTTCTATTGGTCATTTATTCTATATAGCAGAGTTACTTGGAATTATTTTTACTTGCAAATACATCTCTTTGATTTATCCTCCTGTTTGAATATATAGGAACTCGCCCTTGATGGGTTTCCTCATGTTTGAATATATCAGAATTCTCCCTTGATGGGTTCAAAGAAGATGATAATTCAGAGGTACATCTAACTGCTATCTAGATTCAGAGTACTGCTTTTTTTCTACACAGGTTGCCATTAATTTGATTCTATGTTGCATACGTTTTATGGAAAAATGTGGTAGTGCTACAGTACCTGTCTGTAACAAGAAGATGAATAAATATCAGGAGATCATTCCCCTGATCTCATTTTGCAATGGTTATCAGGGTATGCATCTCATTTGCTATAGAATGCAAAATGAAGTGTTCATGTACTTGGAAGTATTGGATACATTCTTTCAGACCAAGGAGTCTGACTAATTTTGCTGACACTAGATACAAGTTTTGTACATGAATTTAGACCCCTCATTTTTTACCGGTATAAAATTTAGGTGACTATCTGCATAGCACAGTAGGGGTTTATAATTATTTGCTTGAACTAATCCTGCAGTAGCCATTTTAAAAGAAGATTCTTAGCTATTCAGTATTTGCTTGAACCGGTCCTATAGTATCTATTTTAAAAGAAGAATCTTAGCTATTCAGTATTTACTTGAACCAATCCTATAGTAGCCATTTTAAAAGAAGAATATTTTGGGTTGACTTGATGTGCACTGGACAAGCTTGTGATCGTGAACATTGGCTGTTTTAGATGGTCTGACTATTTGAGTAAACATGGTTTCGTATTAACATATCTCCCCTCTATGCAGACTGCTTCTGCTCAGAGCTGGACATGCATGGATCTTTATGTGTTTGCAACACCATATAGGATAACACATGGTAGTACTACTTCACTTCCCGTGAATACACTTTGGAGATAACATCATGGGAAGAAGATGCAGAACTGGAATGTGTGTTCTCTTTCTGAAAGTTTCCTTAAATGGCAGGCATGTGAAAGTACTAGCTGCTTGATTTTCATGCTTTTATCTAGCATCTTTGTTTTTCTCATGCCATATGGGATTGGTACCTTGTTATCTTTGAATGATGTCAATAAATCTCTTCTGAATTAACTAAAAATTTAATGAAGAATAATCCTAGCTTTGTACCTTTTCAGTTACTCTCACCAGTGAACTCATTGTTTTGGGTTTGAAGATTGTATTGGGCCATACTTAATATTTGAAATTATGCTTTTGGTAAGTCAACCTTTACTTGCTAGGTTAGCCTTACAGTGGATAAACTTGACTACTTTTCTCTTACTTGCTAGGTTAGGCTTTACTTCCAAGTTTTGTACTTTTTGGATCTTGTTATCATTACAAATCATTTTTTTTGAAAACTCTGTTTGAGCCAACTTATTATTTTAAATTAGTCAACCTTTACTTGCTAGGCTAGGCTCACAGTGGTTATACTACTTTGCTTCTCATTCCAAGTAGCACAGATTTGGGTTGCTTGAGTTAGAAATGTTAACGTTGTTTTTGGTCCATCTCTCATGGAGGGGTTTTGATGCAGGTTTATGCTCTCCTAAGTGATATTTTCATTGGGCATGGGAGGATGTTTACTTCTGGAATGAAGCACCTAATCTCTTAGTTAATGACTTGAAGGATTCTAGAACTCGTGCGGAGCCCTTTTTAACACATGCATCTGGGAACATAAGGTATTCACTGAACCATCAATTCGGTGTAGTTTGTGCGTGCAATTGATTTTCTTCATCATTATTTTACATCCATGCTTGTTCTGTTATAAGTGCCAATTCATTAGTTCAAAAGACAACAGTCTATTTTCTGCCTCCCGACACAGGAAACCAATATGTTTTCTGCCGCCATACATGACTGATGTTGCCGCCATACATGATATTCATTGCAACTTCTAAATGCATAGGAGATTTAGCAAAAACATATTACTGATCCACAGTGGTCAATATAGCCCTTTCTTGATTTCTAATCTTATGTTTTGCTTATTAGCTAAACTACTGCTATTTTTTTGGTGATGCATCATGATATTATCCTTCTGAATTGCACGCATGATTGTCTTATTTGATTTCGGAGCTGATATATCTTTTCGTATTTGCATTAAAGTACTCCAATGCATCATAAGGTAAAATTAACTAGTTTCACTAGGATCTTGTTATCTTTAAATATGGAAAATTCACTCTACTACAAACAATTGATTCAGACTTGGAGATGCCCCGTTGGCTTGGATAGGAGTAAGGCACAGTGGTTAACCCCATTAGCTATATTTGGTTGTTGTTGCAGCAAACTATTTTGCATGTTGTTTGTTTAATTTCATTTGTATTGGAATTTGCGCAGCGATGGGCAAGAAAGTTAACCCAATTAGCTTACATAATTTTGGAAATTGTTCTGGCATGAATAATTTTTTTGACCATTGGCATGAATAATTTGTTTGACCACTTGACAAAAAAATTGACCACTGGCATGAATAATTTTCATTAGTTCGTTTTTGTATTATTCGGCAATATTTCAGCTTTCTAAATAATTAGGAACTATAACATTGGCTGGAAACTTAAGTGGTATTCACCATATGCCATGTTCATCTTGAAGGTCTCAGGGGAGGTATTGAATAAGTTTGCAGGCTCTACTAATGCGTAGGTGTGTACAATACCGACAATTGAGAAGTCAACCCGTATCATGGCAATTTCATTCATATCACTGCTTGCCATGTCGTCTTTTTTTAGCTACATGTTTTCTTGTGAGAAGACCTTCAATATGGATTTGGTCATTCTTTCGTTGATGTTTAGGACTATGGACTATATGATTTTATTCCTAGTTCTTGGCATGATCGGGGTGCTTCTACCACCGCTAGTGTATATACAAATATGGTGCCCGTGAAATTTGGAAATTCCTTATGGTAGTAGCGTTTTCTGTTTAAGTATAGATTTATCCGGTTTAGCCCTGCATAGGAATCATTTGTGATTTTATTTTTAACTTGCATTTCTCCTTAAGTAACCATTTGTTCGAGTTAAACGATTTTCTGGTGCAGATGATGGTGCACGACCGCGTGGACATGAGCTGGATGAGAAGCTGACTGTGATCAAGTTCTCTCCAGCGGCGGTGCTATCAAGGAGCGCAAGTGTTGTCCTTGGTGGTGCTTATGATAAGGCCAAGAAGACGGAGCGATCAAGTCGCTCATCTGGTGGTGCATCTTCCAGGGGCTTCCCAGGAGGTATGCATGGCAGCTTCCCTTGAGAAATGGGGGCTGATATACCTGGAGCCAGAGGCGCTCCCGGTTTCTATCGGTATGGATGACATTCAAAATGTACTTGGCACTTCTGATCTGCCTTTGTTGTGTGTGTTCCCTGTAACCCACTCTTGGTAGTGGAGAAACATAGTTTATACAACTAACTGTCATCTTTCTTTGTTGAATAGGAACCTTACCTGATGGTGGCATTCATTGACCGAGAGGTTATGGAGACTCTTCAGGATGGTATGGTTTTCCAGTGAAAATAATCCCCTGTGTCCTTTATGCTACTCTTCCTCTTGCAATAATTAGCTTTTTTGGTCAAGTCCTGGTGCTGGACATGAATTGCTGAATGGATGTGCATATGAGTAGTGTGATCTCTTTGCAAAGTCTGGATGTAGAGTGGTCATAAGGGGTATATAAGTGCAAATTTGGGCTGAGTCATGGAAGGTGTGGATTAGTTTAACTGAATGTTGTAAACACACATGAACGTACTAGTGATGCGCATTGAGTTTTGAAATGTGGTTATTTTTATCCCTAGTGGACATGATAAACTTGATGATATATCCATGCTAGATTACTAGAGAAGATCTTCCTAATTCAGTGGTGTAAATATTTCCTTTGTATACTTGAAAGAAGTATCATGTCTTGAGAAAGTTGAGCTATTTTTTCCTGTTTAAGACAATAACATGGTTCTTGTTAGGAAAGGACTATTTTGTATCAGCATGTTTTTGCTGCTTTAGGGCTGCTGTTTCAGCTAGAGTGTGTTGATGTTGTCTTGTACTCCTATACTTTAAAAAGTGACCCGACCTTGTGTGGTTGACATCGTGTGCAGTTGATGAGCCAACTTCGCCAAGCACCAAGTAACCCGAAGGTGGGCCCCATCATAGCCAAGATGATGGTTAAGATGAACAGGGCCTCCCACTAAGTTTCTGGTTATCAGTAATCGGCTATGCGGTGCGGCTCTACTCGTGCTGCTGCTCCTGGGCTAGCCATGGCTTCCCACATGTCCTGGCTGTTGTTGGCTAGGCTAGCCCCTGGCTTTGACTACCTCCTTGGCTCCTTGGCGCGGCGGCTCATCCTTGGCTACAAGCTCTCAGGTGAGCTACTGGTTAACCCCTTCAGTTCTCTGGCTCCCATGTATGCCTACTCTGCCTATTGTTGCATGTATTACACATGATAACCTATATTTTTGAATCTTGATGCATTTACCATTTGCCAGTATAGCAGCTTATCCATTTGAATTTGAACCTCCCCGTTTCATTTTAATTCTAACTAGAGTGGATCCTTTTTCTAGTTATCATGCATGGGTCTGATATTGGTTGATCTTTATTTTTATAAGCATGTAGCCATATATTTGTAGAGCGGTAGGCTGTTAATTTTTATAGAATGTCTAGCCATATATTTGTATTACACATGATAACCTATATTTTTGAATCTTGATGCATTTACCATTTGCCAGTGTAGCAGCTTATCCATTTGAATTTGAACCTCCCCGTTTCATTTTAATTCTAACTAGAGTGGATCCTTTTTCTAGTTATCATGCATGGGTCTGATATTGGTTGATCTTTATTTTTATAAGCATGTAGCCATATATTTGTAGAGCGGTAGGCTGTTAATTTTTATAGAATGTCTAGCTCATATGGTTGTCTTTATTTGCTTGATTGATCTGTAAATAAATACAATAGTGAAGTTTCTAGTATTTTTTTATGCTCATGCAAGTGTTTTGCTCTAGTTGTCTTCTTGTCTTGTTGCTAGGTTTAAAGTTTTTTTCTGTTGTCGTGCAGCTGAAGGATGGAAAAGCCTTGTTCGACCAGTGGTAGGCGGATGCGATGCTGGAGTAGTATACGGAGCAGGTTGCTGGGGCGCTGGTGTATGGGAGGGGGTAGAGCTGGCGTGGCATGGAGGGAGCTACTATGGCTGATGGTTGCTTCTGGCCGGCCGAACTTGCCCTTCAACCAGATGGATGTTCGATGGTGTAGCGATTTTATTTCATGTAGTGCAGTGGGTTTATATTTTGGTGTAGACTCCGCTACATATGTTCCGCACATAAATGGTTGTTTTTTGTGAATGGGGTTTGAAGCTCATGATGATATTCTTCTTTTATGTGAAAATCTCGGCTCTACCTTATTTGGTAAAAACAAACAATTATATAGCTAGCTGATGAAACAATGTAAATTTTAATGGTTACAAGCGAAAGAGTAAGTATAAGTGTTTGTTCATGGATGCATAAGAATTGTCTGTCTAGCTTGGAAGCACATGATATATGATGGTTCTTTCCTTCATGTCATTGTCAGTTGGTTAAAAACCAACCGACCAACCATTCTTTCTCTCTGGTGTGTGGAAACATACTTTGAAATTTAAAATTCAGCGTGGAAGGAAGTACTCCCTCCGTCCTGAATTATTTGCTGCATATTTATCTAGATGCACATGTATCTAGATTCTAGACACGTTTTGGTGTATAATTAGTGTGAATCTAGAAAAACTTACGACATCTAATTTGGGATAGAGGAAATAGAACAAATTAAAAGAGAGCAAAGTGATACAATAGGAAACGAAAAAATCCATCCAGTACTGATAATACCGATTGTTTGATTGAGCTATGGATTGGGAAGGAGAGCGAGTAGGTAGTTGGTGGAAGCAGTTATTACATATGACCCTTGGGAGTCTCCATTCAAATCAATTAATTATGCCTCGCTGTATGGACTAAATAGGGTGACTAGCCAGCTGAGTGATCCGTGTGCTTGCCGTATCCTGGCCATCCTTCCGTCCATCCATCCCGTCAGATGGATTCATTTGCTCTTTCCTTTCTTCTAACCAATGTAGCTCTATAAATAGAAGACCACCGTCACAAGCCGCGTGCGGTATGCGCGTGACTTGTGACTTTGGACTTTGGCGAGGCGAGGCGAGGCGAGGAGAGTAAGCCATATCTCCATAGTTCGGACTTTTGGTTGCGTTGGCTAGTGCATGAAGTTTAACATGGTATCAGAGCCCAGGGTCTCGAGTTCGAGTCCTGGTTTTCACAATTTATTATTAAAATTGTTGTTGCCCCCCTTTGTGTCCACGTGTTGACTTTTCTCGTGACCGTCGCCGCCAGTTTGCCCCGGCCTCTGTTTCGCCGGTTTCCGTCCTGGCCGCAGCTGCTCTTCTCCCTTGATTCGTCACACGTGAGTGGGGGTGTTGAAGTGTATAAGTGGGGCCTCTGTTTCAATAGAAGGATTTTGATTCATTCTAAGGAGTTTGGTCATCTTGGGAAGATTTATCGTCTGTTTCATCATGTTAGTGTCTTATAAAGTAGATCTCATGAATGCGATCCATTTCCCGCATTGACCAGACGACCCAAAGAGTGTATATAGATTGGATTGTTCCATTACGAGTGGCGCTACTGATCAATATGGAGATATATGATGCCCGCTTGTCACTTGTAGTGATTTATTGTGTACATACGACAAACTTCGGTCCATCCCATACTCATCGGTGACATCTTCAAATTAATATGAGGAAAGGTTGATATCCGTTCATCCATTGTATTGTGTATTATTTAGATCTAACAAATCATTGTCATCATATTATTTAATTTCTTATAACTATTTAGTCATTGTAGATTATATAAACCATTTTTCCATTTTAATCTTTTATGGAAAACATCCAACAAATTCTTTTGTCGGTCTACCGGTTTATGCTTTAGATTTGAAAAATATGAGCCGCTTCGCACAAATCAAATGGCTCAAGGAATAGCACTCTAGATTCTCCCAGGTTAAAAGGTTCTTTCAAAAAAAATTGGGTTGACATCGCGTTCTCCATTTCGGTGTTTTAAACTAATTATGACAATCTAGCTACTTTAGATCGAAAATAGCAAATCGTTTATGGTGTATTTGGAGTTTCATGCACAAATTGGCTAGGATTTAACATTACATATATATATAGGAATAAAGACTATTATATAAACTAAATATTATGCTTTTAAACTAATATTGTTTCCCTTAGGAACTATGAGCATTATGCACAAACCATCATTCACAAATTGGCTGGGATTTCAGTTATCCATGTGATTTTTATGGATTTAAAGTTTGTTAGACAACATGTGTACAAGTGTTTGCTTACCTAACTTTATTAATTAGTTGTATTTAATTGACGGGTTAACTCATATATTAACATCATAGTTTTAGATTTGTATTTGGTTGGATGAAGAAGTGAAGACAAAGAACTAAATGCTCTTTTCATCCGTTAAAGAATTTTTTTGGCACTTTCCTGATTTATAGTATTGCATGTTGTAGTGTTGGTTCTCGGAGAGTGAAGAACAATTGCATTCAGTTCCATCAGTTTTGTCAGGGGAAGAATAGAGATGGGTTAGTACCTTGTATCATTATGTAACTATATTGTACCTTCAATTATTGTATTACCAAAATCTTCATACTCAATGTGTCCTAGTGCGATATACTCATCTACTGTAACACATGTACCTATTATTAATGTTATTAAAGTATTTATTGATGCAACAACATGTTAATCGTTTTTGTAAACTGCTAAACCTATTCAATCTCTATATACATACGATTTTGCTGACTAAGCTAGTTGGTTTAGAAGTGCAACTGTTTGAGTACAGTTTTATGGTAAATTATATACTTTAAGAATTTTATATTAAATTTAGGAAACTATTAAAATACATGTTTAGAGTTTACAATAGGAACTAAACAAATGTATCTTTTTTGTAGTACCGCTAGTATGCCGCACTTATCATATCGTGTTGATCTTTACAAAGGAAACTACCTTTCACCATTTTCTTTAAATATTGCACATCTATCGAGTAAATAAATTGATAAATTGCTGATGTTTCATATACCAAGTGATGTTAGCTTTTCACATGAAATTTCCAAAACAAAGGTGTTTTTCTGTAAAGATCATCCTGTAGTCCAAGAATTTATTCTTATAGAGTCAAATTGTAGCTGCCCTGAGCATTTTTAAGTAATTATTAACATGCTCCTTTCGTGAAATACTAATGGAAAGGGGATTCACAACTAACTAAACTGTTTTTCTTGACAGGTGCCTAAAGACACTGGATGTTGTGAGGAATAATTTCTATGATATTCTCTTCAAGTTTCAGACCATAGTTCAGGTATTACCTTTTTTGAGCTCATGCTGGACTTTATAGCTTTCTAGTATACCGGAATAGCCATCTTCAATGAAAATATGTTTATTCTAGAGTTTGCCTCTGATAGGTGAAATCATAAACCAGACAAAAGATATATAAGATGCTAATGTAATGTATTTAGCTCGTTCGTTGCATAACAACAAATGAAAAGCATGTTAATAGTTGTGGAAGGTAAACAAGCATTACATGACATGTTCATTTCTTTTTTTGAAAATATCTGTGTGATCTGTCAGTGCTATATTGTGAATTGTACATAGAGGCATCACTTGGTGTCTCAAGTAGTACTACTTCAAATCTGTCTCCAAAATATTTTTGACTGATAAGTATTTTGGGTATATCTCATATCTGAATCTTAGCTTCATGCCGCTCTATAAGGTCACTATAAACTTGGTCTCTCAAATTCTCACAACATTGATATACTTCATGCAACTGACCTTCTTCTTTTATTATCGAATGTAGCTGGAGCAGCATGAAGATTGTAGAAAAATAACCCAGCTGGCAGGAGGTTCAGACTTTTATCCTAAGCAGCATGGTGGAGCGACAAAGTTCGGCCACATCTTCTGATAAACATGGCATTGTTGCCTTCGAAGTCGTAGAACATGCTCAGCTTAGATTTTATCTTGGACTTAGAGGCAAGTTGGTCCTTATAGTGTCGTCGATCTCCCTCTATTACTATCTGGTGTCGTTTTAAATTCTCAGTGTTCAAATAGCAGTCATCCGCCAATACTTTGCGGATCGGTCGGTGGTTAATTAGTTATATCCACTACGTCGTTGGAATGCAAAAGCAGTGTAATCTTGACAGAGTTGTGCCTTGCCAATCGGTGGATTGACCTCGGTTGTATGTTGTGAGAGCATATTGTGATGAAATTCTAATACCAAGTTATATTGTTGGGAACAAATGTGTGTACCATGATATAATAGCTTAGTTCAAGTTATTTTCTATCCAATCTCAGGTGTGATATTTCAAAAACGTCAATTGGAACCCGAGCTACATTTATCCTACTTCTTGACAATTTTGAAAACCTCCTTTCGTTAGTATGCAAGTACTGGATGTTTGTAGGCATGAAGTTTCATTGAATTATTTGTTTATATCCTGCCTACACAAAATCGAAAAGTATGAAGTCCCAAAATAAAATTTAGAATGGCAAATCAGAGCAACGTTTTTGTCATTTCCGTGTAGCCCATTTTCAAAAAGAATATTACACTTCCATAGAAATCATTTTGATATACCTCTATAAAAGAGTCATTTTTCTAAAACTATTTCATTGAAAAAATTTATGCTCTCGTGCGATATCACATCATTTTGAGATTTCACATATGAGGTCCCTTTTTCTTCAAAAGGAGGTTAAGATCTCCGGTCTCTGCATTGAAAAGATGGATACGACATTTATTTAAATTTTAATCGACAAAGTTCTGGCAATAACATACATCAAAATACCAAAGCCACCACACACCACCAATAAACCTAACAATAGGGAAAGACCATGCCATCAAGGCTTTGTGTCCAAAAACAGAAACATCGCCCCACCAACTAGGTACCGGGGGCGTCATTGAATCACCATATGTCGAGCCGGTAGCACAGATCCTGTCCAGCCAGTGTGCACCACATGTGCACATTACAAAGTCGTCACCATCGATAAACCATCAAGCCATCTTCAGGGCAAAGATCCACATATTGCATATTCCTCTCCAGGTCTGTCGTCGACTCTGCCAAAGTGCTAGACACTACTAGTGCCCTGTGCAAGTCCACCATGTCATGCACGTCAATCCTTGATTGCCCGCCGCATCACACCCCGAGACTCGCCGCTCTTGACATGGTAGATAAAACACCGCTCCACTACAAGACCCCTCTAGGCATCACTTGTTCCAAAATGAAGCATCAAGAGGGAGAATGAGATGAAAGTCCCACCATCTTTCGATCCGGAAGACTTAGATCTATGGTTTTTCCTAGAACATTTGGGCATGAGGCAGGCCATTCACACAAACAACACATTTCAACAAGGTAATGATGTCCACGGGCGCCACCACCGTAGGCTTCAACCACTTTGAAGCCCGGCTCTCATCGGCCGATCGCCTTGCCTCCAACCCACATGAACTGCATGCAGCCTAGGGAAGATGTGAATGAGAGGGAGTCATCTCCTTGTCTTCTGCCGCCCGGCTAGAGAGGGCCACCACACTGCCGGCCGCGCCATCGCAGATGCAGCCACACTATGATGCCCGTTAGCCACACCATGCTCATTCCCTAGTGCGTCGTCCTGCATCGGCTCCTTCAGGAGAGGGGATGAGAAGAGACCCAACGCATAAAGCATTGGTCAGGCTTCGCCCGACCGCACCCTCTAGCGGTGAAGGATCAGGGTGGGGGTGATGGGCAGGGATCTGGTCGCCTCACGAGAGCGACATGAGAGGGGTGCATCTGAGATCTCTGGGAGTGCGGAAATATCATGTTGGTTCAGCAATAACTATTCAAAAATAGTTCAATAACGGAGGAGCTTGGTAACATTCTCAAATAACTATTCTAAATTACATTTTTTTACGACCTACATGGACATTTCCTCACACTAGGGAGTAAATTTCCATGCCAGTAGTGAGTGCAAATAAACAAAATTTCTCCTAGACAATCCCCTAAGAATATGAGGGGGTGCCTGATGGGTTTCTTAGAGCATCTCTAGCTGAACTCCTAAAAAGCCTAACACGCACCTATCGCAACTCTTAAAGCCTTTAGAGGACAATAATTTTTAGGAGTCGGCCCTCGCATCCCCTAAGAATACTCGGTCACGACCCCGATAAGCAAAAAATTGACGCCTCCTCCCACATTCACACCTAAGCTACCATGCATGTCGCCCATCCCCATCGGCTTTCACTCCGGCGACCACCTTTTCCCTCCATCGAGAGATCACACCATTCTGCACCCTCCTTCCCTAATCTGCTGAGCTCGTCGATGAGCACCATCGGTAGAATCGGGTCAGAATCAGTTCACTGCCACTTTGACCCCGCCGCTCATTCATGGTTCTCTCGCTAGAATCGGGACGCAACGAGCTTGGCTTGTTCCGGCGTGGAACAGTCGGAGGGTGGAGATGTCGTAGCTAGAGAGACCGCCGTGGCGCTAGGCATCTCCAAAACCGAGCCCGAAGCCATTTTCTGACGAGGAGTGTCCGCCCACAGCGACCACCGGCAACTAGCCCTCGGATTCCTATTCGACGACCTCTACATCAGCATCCGGTCGTCATGCAGCCCGGTGGCCTTCTTTCCCCTCTGTGTCGGCTCTGTTGAAGTGTATAAGTGAATTGCCTAGCTCTTTCCATTAGTTTGGACTTTTGGTTGCGCATGCATGACGGCATCGAACGAACCAAACCAACGTCATGCAAAACTCGTACGTACCCGCGCGAGCTTTCGTAATTAATTTCACTCGTGCGTACGTACGTCTCGTCGTCGTCGATCGATCGGCACGCGCGCGCGGCAGTCACCAGCTAGCTAGCTAGAGTATGCATGCATCCCGCAGCGTGCTTAATTAATTGATTGACGACTGACAGCTGACCGAGATAACTCGAACGAATCGCTGTCAGCTACATATCCTGACGCCTTGGTACTACCACACGTACGCGTAACGTACTGCCGGCCCTAGTTAATCAGCTATACTCATTACTATCACATGGATTATTCGACCTAGTAGCTAGTCCGTCCGTCACACGACCTAGTATCTACCATGCCTACCAGTTTACAAAAGCTAGCTCTCCAAAGTTCATAACGGATCAATGCATTTATATTGCAACATTTGCCGTCAACGCCACCATGACGTCGTACGACGCCACCGTCCTACGCAACTCCATCAAGCCACATACATCGCCGAGACCCCGCTACGCCACGCCACACAGTCACCCCATCGTCGACGTTGGTAGACGCAAATCGCTCTGCCTCAGAGCCCCTCCAGCCAACACCCGCAGGTCAATAGAGACGCACGAGAGGCAGATAGGGCATCAAACATCGCCAAGGTCCGCCACCAAAGAGAAGCACCGCTCGCACCAGCACCCATTGAGCACCAGCACACCACCACACACACGCCCACAACTAGCCCAAGCTCCCCAAAACCGCGCCTTCAGCAAGCTAAGCGACGCCACGCCGCCAGTGCGGCCCAATCCGAGATTAGGTTTTCACCCAGGGAGCTAGGAGGAAGGGGAAGGGATAGGACCTCGACAACGCCCCCAGCAGGGAAGGCGACGCCCATGGACGTCGTCGCTGTCGAGACCGCCTGTCGGGGATTTCTCTCGGTCACAGAATCCCACCACCAACACCTACGCTGGCCAAGGACCAACGAGGTAGGACACATTAGAGAAGAAGTGGGGCCGGAGTCTTGAGATCTAGCGTCGGCGACCCCAGAGGAGGCCCTGGGCCATACCCCGCACCCACCGGTTCCGCGCCGTCCCAACGACCGCAGAGGCCGGCCTGCACCCGCGAGCATCGCTCGCCGCCGAGCCGATGTCGCCCGGCTAGAGGAGGCCACCGCCTCCGAGATCCTAGGCTCTTCGATGCGAAGAAGCGAAAACCCCGCCGCCATCGTCCTTGTCGAGCTCGCGCGCGGGCTTGCCCGGGAGCCATCTTTGGCGGCAGCGAGGTGAGGGAGGTGGGGGAAAGGGGGCCAACGGCGGGTTAGGGTTAGGTCGCCACCCGTGTGGCCCCGGAGCGGAGCGACGTGGGGCCGGGCCTCTTCAACCTAGTTTGTTTTCTGTTCATGCATAGAGTTCTCATGTTTACATACGATTATGACGACTTGTCCTTTGTGAGCAAAAAAAAACACACGGTACTGCATGCATGAAGTCTAAGAGTTGGTGCGTGCGCATAACTCTGAAGTAAAGCCGATGCAGAAAATAAAATTTGGGAACAAGAGCCGGCCACAAATATTTGAGGCTGTCGAGCGCGGAGGAAAACGGTGAATTATTAATGGCTACTCGATCTGCTCGAGACGGTCGAACCAACCCACCTCCTGCGGATCACCACACAAGAATACGATCTGAGCCGTCTACACACTTCAGATCCAACGACCAGAAATCTCAGAGAACAAGCCGAGGGCCAACCCTCATCAGCATTATTGCCTCATCAATCTCTGGCTCCTTCCCCATGCATCTCTTCTCACCTCCTCGATCCCCCCGACCATAAACGCACCATTTTCTTGCCGGCGCTGCTGTCCATAGGTACCGCGATGGGCGGCGCTGCGTCGAACTCGCCCATCCCGCGTCGCGCGTGTGGCCCAGAGAGGCAGCTGCACGCCCGCACCATCAGGACAAGACGGCGGCGGGCAACTCGCCGGGAGGAGATGGCGTCTGCGTGCCTCACCACCGCCAAGATCTCTGCTGCTGGTGGCCGCTGAGATCCGGCGCCCTCCTTCCTTCCCCTGCGCTCCGTCCCGGACGTTTCCACCGACGAGCTCGACGGTAACAGGGCCGCCGCCGGTGTGCCATCTCTCGCCCCTCAGTCGAAGCGATCTTGCGCCAAAGTGTAAGAACAAGCCATCTTGCTAACCTTTTACTGCTTATTGCGATTGGATCCTCACAGCTTCCGTTTGTAGATTCGTATAGATGTACTGCATGTCTCGGTTCAGATAGATTTGAGTATAAACTATTTGGATTTTCGTCCTCAAGGCTAATGGACAGTACTAGCTAGTTTAACTAGTCCTGAAAGAGAAGGACCTCTCGGTTTTGTTATTAGCTCACCCTCATTTTGAATCCAGAACAACTACTGCTGTAATGTAATCGATCTGCATATTTAAGGTGCAAAATTGGGTACCTTCTGTGGTGAAATTGAAAAAGTTAAACCGTGTAACTGATGTGGCGAATTTGCCCCTGGCGCAGTCCCTTTTCTTCTACTTTCAGTTTGTAACTTTGTAATATGCCTGACTATACAAAGAAACGAGTTTCCAGCCAGCTGTTCAGTTGCCCGTTAACAAGATTAACTTGCCCTGCTTTTCTTGCTTGCAAGATTCTTAAAGAAAAATGGCATGCTATCTCTAGGTATAGAACTTTGCAAGATCAACCTACACTGTACCTTTTCTGTCCAGTAAAATATCTAAATATCTAAACTAGACTATGGTGTGCAGATTATTCTAGCTTACGATGATTTCCTGTGGTGCTACCTTTTCTCCATACAAGCATCAATAGTTAGTCAATAGAATTGCATGCCCGAAGATAATATATAACCATAAACATCTCAGTTCCAAATAGGCTAGTCAATGTTATTCACATTTTATCAAGTAAATATATTTTCGGATTTTCCTATTATATCATTGCCAACCTTGCATTATCCTTCCATCCAACATGTTATTCAAACCTGAAATCTCAAACATAGCTGGTCAAAAAATCTCGAACATACTGCAGCTTATACAATTTCCTTGCCCAAGGCCGCTGGACAGTAGTAGTTCAATTAGCCCAGATAAAAAAACCTCTCCATTTTATTATTAGCTCTATTGATTGATGCAGCGTATTAGCTAGCTCCCCACCTTCTGGATTCAGAACAACTCTGTACAGTAGTTGATTTGTGAATTAACCATACAAGTATCGGATAGCTTCAATCATTAATTTAAATATGCTATGACGAATGGATGGCTGAGTCATTATTCATAGTGCGTATTTTGCCAGAGACTAGTTCAGCTAGCCCTGGAACAAACCTCTCCATTTTGTTATTAGATTGGTCGACTGATGCAGTGTACTAGCTAACCCCCTGTTTTGAATTCAGAACAACTGGTGATGTCAGTAGTTGTTTTGCAAATTTGTCTTGCAAAAATTTGATAGCTCTGTATGGTAGTAACGCCAACTCTACTTGCCGACTGTTGCCGACAGAGTATGTGGACAATCAGTTTGGGATATAGACAAATGGTAAGCGCTAAGCGCATGCTAACACAGTGGAGCCTTCAAGATTGTTTCATCCAGTGCCTATGATGGTGTCTTGCTTCATTAATTTTAATATGCTATATGACCAATGGAGAGTCATTGTTGACAGTGCTAATAGCCTTGTTGCTCCCTTCTTTTTTGCATTTTGGAACATTCATACTTATATGGGTATGTTTCTGCACTTGAACAGGCGTGAAGAAGGATGCCATTGATCTTCGAGTAACCAACTTCAGAATCTTGAAGGTTCAAGTTGCCATGAGGTCTCAAATGGTTCATCAGAATGTTGGAGGACTATTCTAAAAAAAGAATGTTGGAGGACTGGGGGGTTTTCTGTTGGAGACATGGTAAGCCAATATTTTTTCGGATAGTGTTACACCTTCCAGTATTGTGATCGCCTTGTTAACCTATTAGTCATTCATATCTAAAGAAGTGGGTAACATTGGAAAATATCTCTATTTTTCAATATGAATCTTGAAGCTGCTAGATGGTATCGATAATATTGACTAGGTCTAGAATTGTGTCTGGTTAATATCTGCAAGTTTTGTCCACAAAAATGGGGACTTTAAGATGTAAAACTCCCATAGATTCTTGTATGCGTCACCTATGATTAGACTTTTATTTCTCATCTTTGGAATTACTCCCTCCATCCCATCTTTGACCACTAATATATCTTTACTATTAAAGTAGAAGCTTTGGTGAATTATCTTCTATACAGTTCTATTTTGG
>QXEO01001416.1:0-21132 GCA_007115705.1 Dactylis glomerata | reverse complement strand
TACCTTTGAAGCCCTAGCCATAAGGCAAATGTGGGAAGCACTAGATGATGATGAATAAATATTTGAAGCTCCAAGAGAGACCATGTCTTGGCCAATAGAATTTCCGGTTTCCTCTACATTGTAGACACACAACAACTAGAGGAACTAGAGGTATTTATATCATGGCAACAAGACGAAGTGAGCATATCATTATGAGATGTGTTCAAGGGAGCATACACATGATATGCAAGGACTATCAACACAAGCATGTAAAGCATTTATGGTGCTAGAAGTGTTTTAAGTCCAAAGATGAATCATGGCAATGAGATAGAGGAGATGATCATCACAAGTAAGCTCACTATCAACATTGAAATTTCCATCACCACTCACCATAGAGTTACCTTGTGTCTTGCTACACTTTGGTGAAGTGGAAGAGAGTTCATCACGACCGGAAGTGGAGGGAATACAATCATCCTCAATCTTGTTGGACATATCATATTTGTCTTGAAGCTTTGTCCAAAACTCATGAGCGCTACGGAAAGGCATGATTGCAAGAATAACTGCATCACTCACAAAATCAACAAGCACATTAGTAGCTCGAGAATTAAGATAAGAGTTTCTCTTCTCCTCTAAAGATAGACTTTGGGGATCCTTAGGAGGAGAGAAACCCATATCTAAAATTCTCTCTATATTTGGGTCCATATCTCGAAAGTGGATAGCATGCAAGTTTTCCATATATCATAATTAGTGCCATCAAATATAAAAGTGTTATTGTGCACTAATCCCCTAGCCGACATCTTTGCTCTCAAGGCGGTGAAGCCTAAAAATGAGAGACCTGCTCTGATACCAAATGAAAGTACAAGGATGTCGCCTAGAGGGGGGGGTGAATAGGCGATTTAAAACTTTTACGAGTGGCTTGACAAATGCGGAATAAAACTAACGTTTAATTTGCCAAGCATACAAAACCTAAACAAACTAGGTTCACCTATGTGCACCAACAACTTATGCTAGACAAGATAAGCAACTATGAGATAGCAAGATATATATAACTTCAAGCACGAAGGCTATCACAAAGTAAATTGCATAAGTAAAGGAGCTCGGGTATAGAAATAACCGAGGAACGCGGAGACAATGATGTATCCCGAAGTTCACACCCTTGCGAGTGCTAATCTCCGTTGGAGCGGTGTGGAGGCACAAGGCTCCCCAAACGCCACGGAGGCTCACCGTAATCTCCTCGAGCCCTCCCACCAAGATGGAAGACCCGACCACTATGGGACACTTGAGGGCGGTCACCGAACCCGTACAAGCTTGGGGCAATCTCCACAACTCAATTGGAGGCTCCCAAGAATCGCCACTGAGGCACCACAAAGCTTGGGAAGATCTCCACAACTTAATTGGAGGTCCCCAAGTAATTGCCACGGAGGCACCACAAAGCTTGGGAAGATCTCCACAACTCAATTGGAGGTCCCCAAGTAACCACTAAGCCACTAAGCCGTCTAGGGTTCCAAGAACCCAAGAGTAAAAAGCTCAACGAACTTTCACTACCGAATCTCCGAGGAGAACTCAAACCGATGCACCAAATGCAATGGCAAGAACACACAAAGTGCTCAAATCCTTCTCTCCCAAATCCTACCAAAGCAACAAATGCTATGGAGGGATATGAGAGGAAGAACAAAGGAAGAAATCCACAAAGAACTCCAAGATCTAGATCCAATGGGTTCCCCTCACAAAGAGGAGAAAGTGATTGGTGGAAATGTAGATCTAGATCTCCTCTCTCTTTTCCCTCAAAGATATGCAAGAATCATGGGAGGAATTGAGAGAAGGGCAAGCTTTCCAAGGTCAACAATGGAGGGAGAGAGAGGGGAAAACGAGCTTACCCAAGCTTGAAGAAGGGGAGGGGTATTTATACCCCTCCCGGGAATGTAGCCGTTGATGTACAGCAGGGCCGGATAATCCGGTCCAAGTTTGGACCGGATAATCCGCCCCCCCCCCCGAAACTGCTAAGGACTTCGCGCGCGTCGTCCAGATCCGGGGCCGGATATTTCCAAAACTGGGCCGGATATTCCGGCCACCGGATATTTCGGCCGGATATTTCCAAAACTGGGCCGGATATTCCGCCCAAGAAAAGCGAGCAACACGAAAACAACGATAACTTTTGCATCCGGACTCCGTTTTCGATGATCTTGGGCTCGTTGGAATCACCACAATGAGCTCTACAACATCATCCATAGAAACATCATAGTCCAACAAAGGAGGATGAAACCAAATGATAAAAGGTTTGACTTAGCTATAAAGATGAATCGGTAAAACCTCCAAACACCAAAAACGCAATTAGAGTTCCATACGAAATCCGTTTTTGATGAGCTAGAGCTTGTCATGGAAATAACCACAAGCTCTAGAACCTCACATGGATAAAAGCCAAATAAGAACCAAGAAGGATAATGCCAAGTATGCAAAGGTTTGAGCTCTCTTCGAACAATACGAATAAGTTACTCACTCGAGAGCCCCTCTTGATAGTACGGCTATCGATCCTAAAACCCGGTCTCCCAAACACTATGAGACCGGTAAGAAAGAAACCCTATCAAGATCATACCTTTGCCTTGCGCCTTCCACTTGAGCTAGATAGTGACGATCTTGATCTTCTCAAGTTGGACTACCTTTCTTGATTGCGCTTGCTCGGTGAAGTCTTGCGGATTGCTCCCCCATACTTCACTATGGGAGAGACACTAGTAGAAATATCTTCACATGTCCATTAACACCAAATGGACACCGAGCTTCAAGCAAATGATATCCTCTATATGCCTATCTTGAACTTGCGCTTCGACTTGATCAACATTGGACTTCATCTTCTTCCTTCATAATGATGATGTCTTCTATAGGCTCAACTCCCTTGATCATCACATAAACTTCTTTATTTGCATCTTCTTACAACCTTGAAACCAAGATATGGCTCAAGCGTTGTCTACGGACAAGTCCTACAAATATAACTCGATGCAAACATTAGTCCATAGGGATTGTCATTAATTACCAAAACCACACATGGGGGCAAATGATATTTCAATCTCCCCCATTTTGGTAATTGATGACAATCTCTTTGAGAGGGTGTATATAATGAATTTAAAGAACTAAGATGGTTACACTAACATCAAATACTACAAAAGTATGTGATGTTAGTAGAACCATCATATATAGAGCAAACTCCCCCACAATCTATGCACGTGTGAATGAACTTGAATTTCATTGCATATATTGCCAACCAATGTTGTTGGTGGAGTTTCCACTATATATACTCAACCATGCAAAGTATGCAAGGCAAATGCTTAAGAACAAAACAAAAGTGTGAAACCCAATTCCTTTCAAACCCTCGAAACTTCTCCCCCATTGGCATCCATTGCCAAAATGGGTGGAAAGGCTTAGAAGGCCAATATAGTGAGAGTTCCTCCTCAAGGTGTGCATGGCACACAAAAAAAGGTGAAAACACATGCACAAATTCAAGGACAAAAATTTGGAGGAAATCAAACTATATTAAGGATCAAAGATTGCAAACAAAAAAAGGATGACATGATGGTTAAACTTCCAACAAATGAAGATAGCAATCAAAAGATCCAAATAGTGAAACAAACAAATAAAGATATTATGAGAAGACCAAAACAATGCTCTAAATAATATGAAGAAGCTCCCCAAGGTTTGTGCACAACATATTCCATTTGAATTAAAGTATAAGGTGCACAAACATGGAATCATCACTCCCTCAATATTATTCAAAACATAATGATACCAAGTGACATCAAATACTATGATAACCACAAAATGGTGCTTTAAAATGAAATGAGGAAGCTCCCCAAGGTACATGCACAAGATAGAATGCTTGCATTTGAATACAATTTGCACAACATGGAATCCTCACTCCCTCAATACCATTTAAAAGGAACCATTAGCAAGAGACCATAGAAAAGAAATCAAGCTTAACACTTGCATCAAGGAAATGGTTGAGCAACAAATAAGGAACCAACATATTAAAAGGCTCAACCAAAGGAATGTGTGATAGGAATGACAAAGCATATTATAAGACTAGTACAAAGATGTACATAGAGCATCCACATAGTCCTCAATGAATGATATTGCTTAGCATTCCATCCCAACATACAAGGTTTAAAAAGATATCAAATAAGGAGATATCATCTCTCATGTGTATAAGTTTCTAAGTAGACAACATCACAAAGATAATTATCACAAAGAAACATGTACACATAAAATAGATACAAAGAATAGAACATGATATCCAAACAAGTTCATGCAATATACCAATGAGATTTTTACTTTTAAAGTATGGCCAAAGGCTCAATTTATCTTATTGCATATTGAAGAACTTCAACCACAAACATATCAAAGACATCACAAATATCAACAAGGGAAGAAGATAGTTGGGATGTTTTGAGAAAAGCAACAAGTATCATGAATAAGTATACCAAAACAAAGAACTAAATTTGCACTTCCATCAATATTGCACATGTGAGGAACTTGAGGAAATAATATGCAATAAAATTGCTAGATAGACATATTTGGGAAGAGTTCCCCAAAAAATGCACTCATCTCAAATTACTCACATTTACAATAAAGAGGTTTCATTAAGATCATTGCAAATAAAGATTTTCATGCCATGAAATGACCCACACAAGGTTAGATGCTAGAAAAGTATGCATGAATAAGATACTTGTTACCGAGATACCATTGGAAGGATGTAGTAGATAGGAGTTCTTCAATAATCCTAGCTTGCCACAAATTATCAACTAGTCACCGCTTCATGCTTATTATTGAGACAAGCACCAATATATCTCCCATGTACCTAAAAAAAATTCAAGTACAATATGGTTCCCAAACTCATTGGGTCCGAAGTAGTTAGAGACACAATATATAGGACAAGCTCCGCATAAATATGTGCATATAGATATGAACTTGAATTTCATGCACATCTTAGCCGATTTAGGATTTATTGGAGTTTACCCTATATATTGGATCAAAGAAAGCAAAGCATACCATAAAGTATACATTTAGTAAATATGCATGCACAAGACTTTCAAGATCCAAAAGAGATACAATTTGGACAAAACACCAAGAAGACCAAGAAGTCACACAAAGGTGTGAAGAACTAAAGGTTGTCCAAAATTTTATCAAAGAATCAACTCAACACAAAAATGACTCCAAAGTCCACCAAATGAACAAAGCACACGCCAATGAGCATAAAGGATCACTAAAACACACATGCCCAATGACTTATCTCATTTTAAGAATATAGAGCAAAAACAAGAGAAGAGATAACCATTCTCCCAAAGAGAGCAAGGTTCCAACAAACAAACCAAACTCTCCACTCTTTTATGATGGCACACTAAGTACCAAAAAACAAAAAGATTTGTCTTCCAACAATAACCAATACCAATTGAAATAAACCGCAAGAGTATGTTATAGTAAATATAGGAGAGCTCCCCCAAGATTAGTGCATTATTTATGATTTTGCATTTAAATACAAAATGCACACAAATGGGATCATCATCTCAACCTACATTAAGAATAACACAAAATAAGTTCAACAAAATCAAATGGAATCACAAGAGTTAAGAAAGACAAAGGGAATTTAAAACAAATACATTCCTTGGCAAGAGATAAGGTAATTAAAAGCAATAGCCAATAAAAAGATGATCAATATATATATACCACATGATAGAGTACCAATTGTCCAAGGACAAGAGGTATTTGGAGTTATTAATTTCCCGGTGGTATTTTACACATAAATCCAAGATCATCTTCACAACAAGAAGCATATGAAAAGGATAAGAATTAAACACCATGCTAAAGAAGATATTCTTGATAGACTCAAATAGTTAAACAATCACGCAAAGCAATGATTAGGATAACTTGAAGCAAATGGTTTTCCAACTTTGATGTAGAATTCCACATTTTAGGAAAACCCTACCAAGAATGTATCTCACAAACAAGATCCAAAATAAGAGCAATAAAACAATTTCGCAAAGTGAAACTTGTTTGAGCAAACATGTCACATAGAATAAGGATAATTTACAATATCAACACTATGTGACACAACCTCAAATATACACAATTTATTGGTTTGTACTATGCACAAAGCATATTACTCCCCCATAATGTGATAAAGCATTTATTTTCACAAGAGGCAAATGAAATCGAACAAGAGATAAATAATGGATATTATCGAATTTGAATTTCTCATGAGAAAGACATACCACATAGAGACTAGATAATTTCAAATATCAACACTAAGTGGTATTCCTCATGTGCACACATATTTAGGATTGTGAAATGCCAAAGCATATCACACCCCCAAAATGGGAAAGTCCATTAGTCTCTCAAAAGAGCCAAATAATATAAAACAAGATGCAACATATGCTCAAACACAAACACACATACATGGTGTGCAAACCCACAAGTACATACTTGATTACTCAAAATAAAACAAGTAGGTAGCACAACATATACCAACACATGTAATGGAACACAACCAACACATGCAAAAGGGGTGAGTAACTTTCAATGTAGATAAGTTGAGTACATGTTACCGCAAGGAGGAACATTGGATATATGATATAAACAAGATAATCCAATTGACTTGACTTGAGACAATATATTGATGAAGATCCCTTAATTCTTCATGATATAGCCAAGTCTCCAATGCTCTCCAACAAACACCTATTGATCAAGTTTTGGTGTGATGGTCCCCAACTAAGTTGGGTCCTAAGAGGTTAGTCACAATAGGCTTGGCCACCCAAATGGTTCTTTTCTTGACACCACATGGAGTACCAACAAATTTGGCAAACACATTGCCAACCTTATCCTTGCAAAGGGAATAAGCATCATCAATTATGATAGGGTTGGATGAGTTACCCATAGTGCATGAAGAAGAAAGGTGACCCTTCTCACGGCATATGTAGCAAGTTCTTTTCTTCACCTTCTTCTCACTTGATTTCTCCACAATGGGAGCATTAGCTTGATTCTTCTTGGGAAGTGACTTTTCTTCAACTCGAGGTTGAGCGTGCCCTTGAACTTGAGGCCGCTTCCCTTGTTGCTTCTCAACAAATGCCTTCTTCTTCAAAGGGCAAGATCTAACATGGTGCCCTTCAATTTTGCACTTGAAGCAAACAATCTTGGCCGGATCTTTGACTTGTCCTTGGCCCTTCTTCTTCTTGTTAACCATGGACTTCTTGTTGTTGTTGGAGATAAACCCAAGTCCACTCTTGTCATTGGGGGATTTTTGCACACTCAACATATTGTCGAGTTTGGATTTCCCTTCATGACTCTTTACCAAGTCTTTCTTCAATGAAGTGACTTGGGCCTTGAGCTCGTTGATTTCCTCTACATGGTTAGTAACAACACAAGTACTAGAGGAAGTAGAAGCTTCATTGTTAGGGAAATAAGGCAAGGAAAGTAATTCATCACAAGATGTAGTAATATTATGAGTGGATGAATTACTAGGACTAGCACAAGGCAATATGGCATTTTGAGAAGTAGTGCAAAAGTCCATATGAGGCTCACTAGATGTTACCTTTGACATAATAGCCTCATGAGCTAATTTTAGCCTATCATGGGAAGCTAGAAGATCCTCATGGGAGCTTGAGAGCTTTCCATGGCTTTCTTCCAATTTCCCATAATTGCTAGTTAGCAAATCAAGTTGAGCCCTTAGCTCAACATTCTCCTTCAAAATAGATGCTTCACAAGAATTAGAGTTAGTTGCACAAGCATCATCATTAATGGAATTAGGAGAAGGCAATTTAGTAAGCTCATTTGAGTTTGAAGCTTTAAGTTGCTCATGCGACTCGGTGGGAATAATGGGCTTACTCAAAACGACCCTAGAGTCATTTTTAAGAAGCTCAAAATTCTCAAGGAGTATAGCGTGAGTAACTTCAAGCTCATTATATTTTATTTCTAAAGCATTTGCCACCTCAAATGCTCCTTCATGGGATTTCTTTACTTTAGACAATTCTAGAGTAAAGGTCTCCTCAAGAGATTCTTTGGTGGTTTGTGCTTCTTCAAGAGCTTCTTTTAGATCCACGATCTCATCCGCATAATCACGGGCATGATCTTGCATTTTAAAGATGGTATTTTCATGCTCCTCAATAATTTTATTACTCTCGGTGGCAATAGCTAAAATCTTATAGAAGTAAGAGCAAGCAATTTTATTCTTATGAATAGCATGAAAAATCATTTCACTCTTCTCAATTAAAGAAGCAAGATCATCATCCTCTTCTTCATTATCCTCATTATCATCATCACTAGATATATTGGGTTCCAAAGTAGGAGATACCTTTGAAGCCCTAGCCATAAGGCAAATGTGGGAAGCACTAGATGATGATGAATAAATATTTGAAGCTCCAAGAGAGACCATGTCTTGGCCAATAGAATTTCCGGTTTCCTCTACATTGTTAGACACACAACAACTAGAGGAACTAGAGGTATTTATATCATGGCAACAAGACGAAGTGAGCATATCATTATGAGATGTGTTCAAGGAGCATACACATGATATGCAAGGACTATCAACACAAGCATGTAAAGCATTTATGGTGCTAGAAGTGTTTAAGTCCAAAGATGAATCATGGCAATGAGATAGAGGAGAATGATCATCACAAGTAAGCTCACTATCAACATTGAAATTTCCATCACCACTCACCATAGAGTTACCTTGTGTCTTGCTACACTTTGGTGAAGTGGAAGAGAGTTCATCACGACCGGAAGTGGAGGGAATACAATCATCCTCAATCTTGTTGGACATATCATATTTGTCTTGAAGCTTTGTCCAAAACTCATGAGCGCTACGGAAAGGCATGATTGCAAGAATAACTGCATCACTCACAAAATCAACAAGCACATTAGTAGCTCGAGAATTAAGATAAGAGTTTCTCTTCTCCTCTAAAGATAGACTTTGGGGATCCTTAGGAGGAGAGAAACCCATATCTAAAATTCTCTCTATATTTGGGTCCATATCTCGAAAGTGGATAAGCATGCAAGTTTTCCATATATCATAATTAGTGCCATCAAATATAAAAGTGTTATTGTGCACTAATCCCCTAGCCGACATCTTTGCTCTCAAGGCGGTGAAGCCTAAAAATGAGAGACCTGCTCTGATACCAAATGAAAGTACAAGGATGTCGCCTAGAGGGGGGGTGAATAGGCGATTTAAAACTTTTACGAGTGGCTTGACAAATGCGGAATAAAACTAACGTTTAATTTGCCAAGCATACAAAACCTAAACAAACTAGGTTCACCTATGTGCACCAACAACTTATGCTAGACAAGATAAGCAACTATGAGATAGCAAGATATATATAACTTCAAGCACGAAGGCTATCACAAAGTAAATTGCATAAGTAAAGGAGCTCGGGTATAGAAATAACCGAGGGACGCGGAGACAATGATGTATCCCGAAGTTCACACCCTTGCGAGTGCTAATCTCCGTTGGAGCGGTGTGGAGGCACAAGGCTCCCCAAACGCCACGGAGGCTCACCGTAATCTCCTCGAGCCCTCCCACCAAGATGGAAGACCCGACCACTATGGGACACTTGAGAGCGGTCACCGAACCCGTACAAGCTTGGGGCAATCTCCACAACTCAATTGGAGGCTCCCAAGAATCGCCACTGAGGCACCACAAAGCTTGGGAAGATCTCCACAACTTAATTGGAGGTCCCCAAGTAATTGCCACGGAGGCACCACAAAGCTTGGGAAGATCTCCACAACTCAATTGGAGGTCCCCAAGTAACCACTAAGCCACTAAGCCGTCTAGGGTTCCAAGAACCCAAGAGTAAAAAGCTCAACGAACTTTCACTACCGAATCTCCGAGGAGAACTCAAACCGATGCACCAAATGCAATGGCAAGAACACACAAAGTGCTCAAATCCTTCTCTCCCAAATCCTACCAAAGCAACAAATGCTATGGAGGGATATGAGAGGAAGAACAAAGGAAGAAATCCACAAAGAACTCCAAGATCTAGATCCAATGGGTTCCCCTCACAAAGAGGAGAAAGTGATTGGTGGAAATGTAGATCTAGATCTCCTCTCTCTTTTCCCTCAAAGATATGCAAGAATCATGGGAGGAATTGAGAGAAGGGCAAGCTTTCCAAGGTCAACAATGGAGGGAGAGAGAGGGGAAAACGAGCTTACCCAAGCTTGAAGAAGGGGAGGGGTATTTATACCCCTCCCGGGAATGTAGCCGTTGATGTACAGCAGGGCCGGATAATCCGGTCCAAGTTTGGACCAGATAATCCGCCCCCCCCCGAAACTGCTAAGGACTTCGCGCGCGTCGTCCAGATCCGGGGCCGGATATTTCCAAAACTGGGCCGGATATTCCGGCCACCGGATATTTCGGCCGGATATTTCCAAAACTGGGCCGGATATTCCGCCCAAGAAAAGCGAGCAACACGAAAACAACGATAACTTTTGCATCCGGACTCCGTTTTCGATGATCTTGGGCTCGTTGGAATCACCACAATGAGCTCTACAACATCATCCATAGAAACATCATAGTCCAACAAAGGAGGATGAAACCAAATGATAAAAGGTTTGACTTAGCTATAAAGATGAATCGGTAAAACCTCCAAACACCAAAAACGCAATTAGAGTTCCATACGAAATCCGTTTTTGATGAGCTAGAGCTTGTCATGGAAATAACCACAAGCTCTAGAACCTCACATGGATAAAAGCCAAATAAGAACCAAGAAGGATAATGCCAAGTATGCAAAGGTTTGAGCTCTCTCCGAACAATACGAATAAGTTACTCACTCGAGAGCCCCTCTTGATAGTACGGCTATCGATCCTAAAACCCGGTCTCCCAAACACTATGAGACCGGTAAGAAAGAAACCCTATCAAGATCATACCTTTGCCTTGCGCCTTCCACTTGAGCTAGATAGTGACGATCTTGATCTTCTCAAGTTGGACTACCTTTCTTGATTGCGCTTGCTCGGTGAAGTCTTGCGGATTGCTCCCCCATACTTCACTATGGGAGAGACACTAGTAGAAATATCTTCACATGTCCATTAACACCAAATGGACACCGAGCTTCAAGCAAATGATATCCTCTATATGCCTATCTTGAACTTGCGCTTCGACTTGATCAACATTGGACTTCATCTTCTTCCTTCATAATGATGATGTCTTCTATAGGCTCAACTCCCTTGATCATCACATAAACTTCTTTATTTGCATCTTCTTACAACCTTGAAACCAAGATATGGCTCAAGCGTTGTCTACGGACAAGTCCTACAAATATAACTCGATGCAAACATTAGTCCATAGGGATTGTCATTAATTACCAAAACCACACATGGGGGCAAATGATATTTCAATCTCCCCCATTTTGGTAATTGATGACAATCTCTTTGAGAGGGTGTATATAATGAATTTAAAGAACTAAGATGGTTACACTAACATCAAATACTACAAAAGTATGTGATGTTAGTAGAACCATCATATATAGAGCAAACTCCCCCACAATCTATGCACGTGTGAATGAACTTGAATTTCATTGCATATATTGCCAACCAATGTTGTTGGTGGAGTTTCCACTATATACTCAACCATGCAAAGTATGCAAGGCAAATGCTTAAGAACAAAACAAAAGTGTGAAACCCAATTCCTTTCAAACCCTCGAAACTTCTCCCCCATTGGCATCCATTGCCAAAATGGGTGGAAAGGCTTAGAAGGCCAATATAGTGAGAGTTCCTCCTCAAGGTGTGCATGGCACACAAAAAAAGGTGAAAACACATGCACAAATTCAAGGACAAAAATTTGGAGGAAATCAAACTATATTAAGGATCAAAGATTGCAAACAAAAAAAGGATGACATGATGGTTAAACTTCCAACAAATGAAGATAGCAATCAAAAGATCCAAATAGTGAAACAAACAAATAAAGATATTATGAGAAGACCAAAACAATGCTCTAAATAATATGAAGAAGCTCCCCAAGGTTTGTGCACAACATATTCCATTTGAATTAAAGTATAAGGTGCACAAACATGGAATCATCACTCCCTCAATATTATTCAAAACATAATGATACCAAGTGACATCAAATACTATGATAACCACAAAATGGTGCTTTAAAATGAAATGAGGAAGCTCCCCAAGGTACATGCACAAGATAGAATGCTTGCATTTGAATACAATTTGCACAACATGGAATCCTCACTCCCTCAATACCATTTAAAAGGAACCATTAGCAAGAGACCATAGAAAAGAAATCAAGCTTAACACTTGCATCAAGGAAATGGTTGAGCAACAAATAAGGAACCAACATATTAAAAGGCTCAACCAAAGGAATGTGTGATAGGAATGACAAAGCATATTATAAGACTAGTACAAAGATGTACATAGAGCATCCACATAGTCCTCAATGAATGATATTGCTTAGCATTCCATCCCAACATACAAGGTTTAAAAAGATATCAAATAAGGAGATATCATCTCTCATGTGTATAAGTTTCTAAGTAGACAACATCACAAAGATAATTATCACAAAGAAACATGTACACATAAAATAGATACAAAGAATAGAACATGATATCCAAACAAGTTCATGCAATATACCAATGAGATTTTTACTTTTAAAGTATGGCCAAAGGCTCAATTTATCTTATTGCATATTGAAGAACTTCAACCACAAACATATCAAAGACATCACAAATATCAACAAGGGAAGAAGATAGTTGGGATGTTTTGAGAAAAGCAACAAGTATCATGAATAAGTATACCAAAACAAAGAACTAAATTTGCACTTCCATCAATATTGCACATGTGAGGAACTTGAGGAAATAATATGCAATAAAATTGCTAGATAGACATATTTGGGAAGAGTTCCCCAAAAAATGCACTCATCTCAAATTACTCACATTTACAATAAAGAGGTTTCATTAAGATCATTGCAAATAAAGATTTTCATGCCATGAAATGACCCACACAAGGTTAGATGCTAGAAAAGTATGCATGAATAAGATACTTGTTACCGAGATACCATTGGAAGGATGTAGTAGATAGGAGTTCTTCAATAATCCTAGCTTGCCACAAATTATCAACTAGTCACCGCTTCATGCTTATTATTGAGACAAGCACCAATATATCTCCCATGTACCTAAAAAAAATTCAAGTACAATATGGTTCCCAAACTCATTGGGTCCGAAGTAGTTAGAGACACAATATATAGGACAAGCTCCGCATAAATATGTGCATATAGATATGAACTTGAATTTCATGCACATCTTAGCCGATTTAGGATTTATTGGAGTTTACCCTATATATTGGATCAAAGAAAGCAAAGCATACCATAAAGTATACATTTAGTAAATATGCATGCACAAGACTTTCAAGATCCAAAAGAGATACAATTTGGACAAAACACCAAGAAGACCAAGAAGTCACACAAAGGTGTGAAGAACTAAAGGTTGTCCAAAATTTTATCAAAGAATCAACTCAACACAAAAATGACTCCAAAGTCCACCAAATGAACAAAGCACACGCCAATGAGCATAAAGGATCACTAAAACACACATGCCCAATGACTTATCTCATTTTAAGAATATAGAGCAAAAACAAGAGAAGAGATAACCATTCTCCCAAAGAGAGCAAGGTTCCAACAAACAAACCAAACTCTCCACTCTTTTATGATGGCACACTAAGTACCAAAAAACAAAAGATTTGTCTTCCAACAATAACCAATACCAATTGAAATAAACCGCAAGAGTATGTTATAGTAAATATAGGAGAGCTCCCCCAAGATTAGTGCATTATTTATGATTTTGCATTTAAATACAAAATGCACACAAATGGGATCATCATCTCAACCTACATTAAGAATAACACAAAATAAGTTCAACAAAATCAAATGGAATCACAAGAGTTAAGAAAGACAAAGGGAATTTAAAACAAATACATTCCTTGGCAAGAGATAAGGTAATTAAAAGCAATAGCCAATAAAAAGATGATCAATATATATATACCACATGATAGAGTACCAATTGTCCAAGGACAAGAGGTATTTGGAGTTATTAATTTCCCGGTGGTATTTTACACATAAATCCAAGATCATCTTCACAACAAGAAGCATATGAAAAGGATAAGAATTAAACACCATGCTAAAGAAGATATTCTTGATAGACTCAAATAGTTAAACAATCACGCAAAGCAATGATTAGGATAACTTGAAGCAAATGGTTTTCCAACTTTGATGTAGAATTCCACATTTTAGGAAAACCCTACCAAGAATGTATCTCACAAACAAGATCCAAAATAAGAGCAATAAAACAATTTCGCAAAGTGAAACTTGTTTGAGCAAACATGTCACATAGAATAAGGATAATTTACAATATCAACACTATGTGACACAACCTCAAATATACACAATTTATTGGTTTGTACTATGCACAAAGCATATTACTCCCCCATAATGTGATAAAGCATTTATTTTCACAAGAGGCAAATGAAATCGAACAAGAGATAAATAATGGATATTATCGAATTTGAATTTCTCATGAGAAAGACATACCACATAGAGACTAGATAATTTCAAATATCAACACTAAGTGGTATTCCTCATGTGCACACATATTTAGGATTGTGAAATGCCAAAGCATATCACACCCCCAAAATGGGAAAGTCCATTAGTCTCTCAAAAGAGCCAAATAATATAAAACAAGATGCAACATATGCTCAAACACAAACACACATACATGGTGTGCAAACCCACAAGTACATACTTGATTACTCAAAATAAAACAAGTAGGTAGCACAACATATACCAACACATGTAATGGAACACAACCAACACATGCAAAAGGGGTGAGTAACTTTCAATGTAGATAAGTTGAGTACATGTTACCGCAAGGAGGAACATTGGATATATGATATAAACAAGATAATCCAATTGACTTGACTTGAGACAATATATTGATGAAGATCCCTTAATTCTTCATGATATAGCCAAGTCTCCAATGCTCTCCAACAAACACCTATTGATCAAGTTTTGGTGTGATGGTCCCCAACTAAGTTGGGTCCTAAGAGGTTAGTCACAATAGGCTTGGCCACCCAAATGGTTCTTTTCTTGACACCACATGGAGTACCAACAAATTTGGCAAACACATTGTCAACCTTATCCTTGCAAAGGGAATAAGCATCATCAATTATGATAGGGTTGGATGAGTTACCCATAGTGCATGAAGAAGAAAGGTGACCCTTCTCACGGCATATGTAGCAAGTTCTTTTCTTCACCTTCTTCTCACTTGATTTCTCCACAATGGGAGCATTAGCTTGATTCTTCTTGGGAAGTGACTTTTCTTCAACTCGAGGTTGAGCGTGCCCTTGAACTTGAGGCCGCTTCCCTTGTTGCTTCTCAACAAATGCCTTCTTCTTCAAAGGGCAAGATCTAACATGGTGCCCTTCAATTTTGCACTTGAAGCAAACAATCTTGGCCGGATCTTTGACTTGTCCTTGGCCCTTCTTCTTCTTGTTAACCATGGACTTCTTGTTGTTGTTGGAGATAAACCCAAGTCCACTCTTGTCATTGGGGGATTTTTGCACACTCAACATATTGTCGAGTTTGGATTTCCCTTCATGACTCTTTACCAAGTCTTTCTTCAATGAAGTGACTTGGGCCTTGAGCTCGTTGATTTCCTCTACATGGTTAGTAACAACACAAGTACTAGAGGAAGTAGAAGCTTCATTGTTAGGGCAATAAGGCAAGGAAAGTAATTCATCACAAGATGTAGTAATATTATGAGTGGATGAATTACTAGGACTAGCACAAGGCAATATGGCATTTTGAGAAGTAGTGCAAAAGTCCATATGAGGCTCACTAGATGTTACCTTTGACATAATAGCCTCATGAGCTAATTTTAGCCTATCATGGGAAGCTAGAAGATCCTCATGGGAGCTTGAGAGCTTTCCATGGCTTTCTTCCAATTTCCCATAATTGCTAGTTAGCAAATCAAGTTGAGCCCTTAGCTCAACATTCTCCTTCAAAATAGATGCTTCACAAGAATTAGAGTTAGTTGCACAAGCATCATCATTAATGGAATTAGGAGAAGGCAATTTAGTAAGCTCATTTGAGTTTGAAGCTTTAAGTTGCTCATGCGACTCGGTGGGAATAATGGGCTTACTCAAAACGACCCTAGAGTCATTTTTAAGAAGCTCAAAATTCTCAAGGAGTATAGCGTGAGTAACTTCAAGCTCATTATATTTTATTTCTAAAGCATTTGCCACCTCAAATGCTCCTTCATGGGATTTCTTTACTTTAGACAATTCTAGAGTAAAGGTCTCCTCAAGAGATTCTTTGGTGGTTTGTGCTTCTTCAAGAGCTTCTTTTAGATCCACGATCTCATCCGCATAATCACGGGCATGATCTTGCATTTTAAAGATGGTATTTTCATGCTCCTCAATAATTTTATTACTCTCGGTGGCAATAGCTAAAATCTTATAGAAGTAAGAGCAAGCAATTTTATTCTTATGAATAGCATGAAAAATCATTTCACTCTTCTCAATTAAAGAAGCAAGATCATCATCCTCTTCTTCATTATCCTCATTATCATCATCACTAGATATATTGGGTTCCAAAGTAGGAGATACCTTTGAAGCCCTAGCCATAAGGCAAATGTGGGAAGCACTAGATGATGATGAATAAATATTTGAAGCTCCAAGAGAGACCATGTCTTGGCCAATAGAATTTCCGGTTTCCTCTACATTGTTAGACACACAACAACTAGAGGAACTAGAGGTATTTATATCATGGCAACAAGACGAAGTGAGCATATCATTATGAGATGTGTTCAAGGAGCATACACATGATATGCAAGGACTATCAACACAAGCATGTAAAGCATTTATGGTGCTAGAAGTGTTTAAGTCCAAAGATGAATCATGGCAATGAGATAGAGGAGAATGATCATCACAAGTAAGCTCACTATCAACATTGAAATTTCCATCACCACTCACCATAGAGTTACCTTGTGTCTTGCTACACTTTGGTGAAGTGGAAGAGAGTTCATCACGACCGGAAGTGGAGGGAATACAATCATCCTCAATCTTGTTGGACATATCATATTTGTCTTGAAGCTTTGTCCAAAACTCATGAGCGCTACGGAAAGGCATGATTGCAAGAATAACTGCATCACTCACAAAATCAACAAGCACATTAGTAGCTCGAGAATTAAGATAAGAGTTTCTCTTCTCCTCTAAAGATAGACTTTGGGGATCCTTAGGAGGAGAGAAACCCATATCTAAAATTCTCTCTATATTTGGGTCCATATCTCGAAAGTGGATAAGCATGCAAGTTTTCCATATATCATAATTAGTGCCATCAAATATAAAAGTGTTATTGTGCACTAATCCCCTAGCCGACATTTTTGCTCTCAAGGCGGTGAAGCCTAAAAATGAGAGACCTGTTCTGATACCAAATGAAAGTACAAGGATGTCGCCTAGAGGGGGGGTGAATAGGCGATTTAAAACTTTTACGAGTGGCTTGACAAATGCGGAATAAAACTAACGTTTAATTTGCCAAGCATACAAAACCTAAACAAACTAGGTTCACCTATGTGCACCAACAACTTATGCTAGACAAGATAAGCAACTATGAGATAGCAAGATATATATAACTTCAAGCACGAAGGCTATCACAAAGTAAATTGCATAAGTAAAGGAGCTCGGGTATAGAAATAACCGAGGGACGCGGAGACAATGATGTATCCCGAAGTTCACACCCTTGCGAGTGCTAATCTCCGTTGGAGCGGTGTGGAGGCACAAGGCTCCCCAAACGCCACGGAGGCTCACCGTAATCTCCTCGAGCCCTCCCACCAAGATGGAAGACCCGACCACTATGGGACACTTGAGAGCGGTCACCGAACCCGTACAAGCTTGGGGCAATCTCCACAACTCAATTGGAGGCTCCCAAGAATCGCCACTGAGGCACCACAAAGCTTGGGAAGATCTCCACAACTTAATTGGAGGTCCCCAAGTAATTGCCACGGAGGCACCACAAAGCTTGGGAAGATCTCCACAACTCAATTGGAGGTCCCCAAGTAACCACTAAGCCACTAAGCCGTCTAGGGTTCCAAGAACCCAAGAGTAAAAAGCTCAACGAACTTTCACTACCGAATCTCCGAGGAGAACTCAAACCGATGCACCAAATGCAATGGCAAGAACACACAAAGTGCTCAAATCCTTCTCTCCCAAATCCTACCAAAGCAACAAATGCTATGGAGGGATATGAGAGGAAGAACAAAGGAAGAAATCCACAAAGAACTCCAAGATCTAGATCCAATGGGTTCCCCTCACAAAGAGGAGAAAGTGATTGGTGGAAATGTAGATCTAGATCTCCTCTCTCTTTTCCCTCAAAGATATGCAAGAATCATGGGAGGAATTGAGAGAAGGGCAAGCTTTCCAAGGTCAACAATGGAGGGAGAGAGAGGGGAAAACGAGCTTACCCAAGCTTGAAGAAGGGGAGGGGTATTTATACCCCTCCCGGGAATGTAGCCGTTGATGTACAGCAGGGCCGGATAATCCGGTCCAAGTTTGGACCGGATAATCCGCCCCCCCGAAACTGCTAAGGACTTCGCGCGCGTCGTCCAGATCCGGGGCCGGATATTTCCAAAACTGGGCCGGATATTCCGGCCACCGGATATTTCGGCCGGATATTTCCAAAACTGGGCCGGATATTCCGCCCAAGAAAAGCGAGCAACACGAAAACAACGATAACTTTTGCATCCGGACTCCGTTTTCGATGATCTTGGGCTCGTTGGAATCACCACAATGAGCTCTACAACATCATCCATAGAAACATCATAGTCCAACAAAGGAGGATGAAACCAAATGATAAAAGGTTTGACTTAGCTATAAAGATGAATCGGTAAAACCTCCAAACACCAAAAACGCAATTAGAGTTCCATACGAAATCCGTTTTTGATGAGCTAGAGCTTGTCATGGAAATAACCACAAGCTCTAGAACCTCACATGGATAAAAGCCAAATAAGAACCAAGAAGGATAATGCCAAGTATGCAAAGGTTTGAGCTCTCTCCGAACAATACGAATAAGTTACTCACTCGAGAGCCCCTCTTGATAGTACAGCTATCGATCCTAAAACCCGGTCTCCCAAACACTATGAGACCGGTAAGAAAGAAACCCTATCAAGATCATACCTTTGCCTTGCGCCTTCCACTTGAGCTAGATAGTGACGATCTTGATCTTCTCAAGTTGGACTACCTTTCTTGATTGTGCTTGCTCGGTGAAGTCTTGCGGATTGCTCCCCCATACTTCACTATGGGAGAGACACTAGTAGAAATATCTTCACATGTCCATTAACACCAAATGGACACCGAGCTTCAAGCAAATGATATCCTCTATATGCCTATCTTGAACTTGCGCTTCGACTTGATCAACATTGGACTTCATCTTCTTCCTTCATAATGATGATGTCTTCTATAGGCTCAACTCCCTTGATCATCACATAAACTTCTTTATTTGCATCTTCTTACAACCTTGAAACCAAGATATGGCTCAAGCGTTGTCTACGGACAAGTCCTACAAATATAACTCGATGCAAACATTAGTCCATAGGGATTGTCATTAATTACCAAAACCACACATGGGGGCAAATGCTCTTTCACCCCTTGCAAGCATCCGCAAATACAAGAAAGTAATTAAGATAAATCTAACCACAGCCTTAAACTCTAAGATCCTACGCTCCCTGGTGCAATGGTTTCCCAACGGAGGTTTAGGTTTATGTCACTCCAGCAACCCCACACTCGGTAGCCAAATACACAATGCATCTCACTAGGCCCATAAGTGGTGAAGTATCATGTAGTCGACGTTCACATGACACCACTAGTGAAATAGCACCACAACAATATCAAACCATTAAATATTTCTCAACAATAATTCACTACTAACATCTTGACTTCTCCTATGTCCTCAAGAACTAAACGAACTACTCACAAGACATCATATGGATCATGATCAGAGGTGAAATAATGGTAAATAACAATCTGAACATAAACCTTAATTCAACGGTTCCACTCAATAGCATCAACTACAAGAGTAATCAACACCAGGAAAGTTTCCCCTATGAATATAACAAGATCCAACTCAAGATGTTACAGCGGGATGGCGTGGTGATGGTGGAGATGAAGGTGTTAGTGATGGAGATGATGATGATGATGATCCCGATGAAGTCCGGTGCGATGGTGATGACTATGGCGATGATCTCCCCTCTTCGGGAAGGAATTTCCCCGGCAGATTTCTCTCTGCCGGAGAGCTTTCTCTCTCTGGTGTTCTCCGCCCCGCAGAGGCGGCTGTGTCTAACTCTCAGCCCCCCCTTGACTTAGGTTTCCGGGGACGATGATGTACGCGGAGGGGCGAGACCAGAGGTGGGCCAGGGCTCCCTCACACAGGGCTAGCGCGGCCAGGGGGCTGGCCGCGCCACCCTGGCGTGTGGGGCCCCCTGGCTCCTCTCGGCTCCTCCTTCTGGCTTCCTAAGTCTTCTGGGAAAATATAATTTCTGGGTATTTTTCTGGAATTTTCCTGATCTTCAAAATATGGTCTCTTGATGGTCCTTTTTCCAGCAGAATCCTGACTCCGGCAGCAACTCCTCCGATGATTATCAAACATGTGAAAGCAAAGGAAATAACATCAGTATCATGTCTAAATATGAAATATATCAATGAATAACAGTAAATTATGATACAAAATAGTGATGCAAATTGGACGTATCAACCCCCCAAGCTTAGACCTCGCTTGTCCCCAAGCGAAAACTAAACTCGGTAAACATGACCACAGGTTTATGGAGTGAAATGTCGATAATCAAAATACGGACAAGAAGCATCACATTCACTGAGGCACAAGTTATAATAGACAGCAACTTCCCTTTATAAGATGTAGACTTGCAATAGGTAAAAGGGAATCACATGTAAAGATGCACAAGGTAAACTATAATTGGCAATGGCAAACCTTAGTTCTTGGTCAAAGAATGGAGAACAAACTATTCTCTCTTTTAAACGGAGCCTTTTAAAACAGAGCTAATATAGCAAAGACTATATGCTCAACAAAGTAAACTTTTGCATCCATAGAAAGCTTTCAAAGATGTATTCCTTCAG
>QXEO01001415.1:0-88036 GCA_007115705.1 Dactylis glomerata | reverse complement strand
TGGGCGATGAAGACGACGTGTTCGCCGGGTTCAGGTGCCGGTACAACTTCTCCTACTGGTAGCCGGCATGCTACGCCCTCCGGGACTCTCCTGGTGGAGGTGACCCAGGATATCTCGGCCGGAGTAACCTCCGACCCCTCCCAGCCGGAGCGTCCTTGAGCTCTGGCCGAGGTATCTTCCTCAGAGGCCGAGGTAGTCGTCATGCTTGAAGATGCCATCTTGGTGGCCGGGATAAGGCGTGAGAGCCGGAGTCCCGTGATGTTATTCCTATCAAGGCCGGAGAAAAGAGGGAGGTTAGTCTCTCCGGCATACCGCCCTCACCAATGTTAGCAGGAATAGAAGATCTACCGAGGCAGTTAAAATTAGGAAACAAATAAGGATAAAAAACTCCTAAGGATGAACACCTGCGAGCTTTGCCTAGCAATGCTAATCGAATCCGAAGAGTAACAAGCAGAGGAACTGAAGCGGATCTATGCAAGCGTGGATACCAATGAGAAGCAATGAAGAAGCGTGAAGGAGGAAGAACAGAGGAAGGTCTCACCGGAGCTTGGCCGGCGACGATGGAGCGGCGGCGAGCGTGCAGGAAGATCCAATCTCCCTGCAGGGCTGCGGGGAGAAGAAGCGGCGGCGGCGGCGTCGTCAAAGGTGATGCCGTGCGTCGTCGGGCGTCGGCGTCGGCGGGGAGCAGGTCGGCTGTGGCGGCGATGCTGCTCTTCGGGCCGGCGGTGAAGCGCAGGAGGCAAAGGAGGAAGGCGAGGAAGACGATGGTGGTGGGGGGTAAAAAGATGAGTTTACCCCCGCCGCCCTACTTATAGGTGTGCAGGCAAGGGTCGTGGGGGTCGTGGGATCGTGGGAGTGTTCCACTCCCCCGACAGTTGCTGCGGCGAGGCGCCACGTGGCGGCACGGAGTGGGGCGGCGGTTCCTGTAACCGTGCCATGACGCCATGATGGTGAGAAGTAACTGCTGCACTGTGAACCGTCACATCGTGGGTGACTGTTCGAGGAGGCAGGGCAGTTACAAGTTTCGATGCAAAGCTGTCGGACATGGCTTCTCGAGGAAGGCTCGTCTGTATGCCGGATTAATTGCCGAAGTATATGTTCCGTCCGGAATACCATCGGGACCGGCCGGAATAAGTTTTGGAACAGGAACAGAGGCCGGGATATGTGCAGATGTGCCGGCATGTAATCTGATCGCCGGGACATAAGGAAGAAAGGTATGTTGAACCTGTCAAGGCTCCACAGTTATGACTGGGGAACCTCGGCAGCTTCGGGGACTAGTGTCGGGGTGATGACCCCCGGTAGGGTCAAGAGACTAGAAAGACTCAAGGTCTATGATTGACTTATGCCGGGTTATCACGGAAAGGGCCTGGCCGGAATATAAGAGCATCGGCCAGGCCGGCATATAATGTGTATCCCGGCTGGTGTCTGGATATGCCGGCATAGCCGGAATACTGATATATATGTGCCGGCATATACTCAGATATGCCGGCCTAACCATCTTGGGTGTTGTGCAGGAGCAGGGGAGGCCAGATTACCCGACCCTCGTAGGTCGTTGGTCCGGCATATATGTCCTGGGTATGGCCAACGGTCATATCCGGGATACTTAAGTCAACCAAGGTGTCACGTCCCTACAATCAAGGAAGAAAACATCCAAGCATGGTAGAAGAGTAAGATGGCAGGGTGCACAGTGGAGGTTACCTACCCTCACTGTGCACAAGTACAAGCTTACCTCAGAGAGGTAAGGCCACAGTTCAAGAGGTACAAGGTACAGGGATATGGCGTCCCATCGAGAGCAATCAGGGGCGAAGTCAAGGGTCTCTGCCATCGCCACCAGCTCCTGTTTGGAGTGTAGCCCTTGTCTTGTGGTCTTGTATGACCGTTGTAACCCTGGCCACCACTATATAAGGTGGCACAGGGAGTCCTAGCAAAGGGTAGAGGAGGAGAAGGTTGGTCATTGGCTGATAGTTGAGCATTAGAAGGTTGATCGGTAGAAGGTTGCTTGGCTGATAGTTGAAGGTTTCGACACTTAGCTGTTCATCTTCCTTCTCTAGCAGAGAGCTTGGAAGCACCATTGTTGTGTACTACATCGATCCATATATACAATCAGTAGAGCAGGAGTAGGGGTGTTATCTCCTTACGAGAGCCCCGAACCTGGGTAGATCAGTGTCTCTTTCTGTCGTGCTTTTTAGTGCGTTCCCCTCTCCCGAATCCTCCAGCATCTAGTTCGGCCCCCATTTAAGCCATCCTATGGCATATGTTGTTTCACCACGACGACAGCTAGCGCGGAGTCGGCGCCGGCGAGACGACCGCGGCAGCCTACCGAGGTAGGCGCAGCAGCCGGCCGGGGGACCGCGACGACCGGCAAGAGCCGGCCGAAGCGGCGATGGCGCCAGCGTGTCGGCTGCGATAGCCGGCGTATGGGTGGCCGCCGGTGCAAGGTCGACGCTGAGGTTGGAGTAGAGGCGCTTGGTGACGGCGGCGGTGGGCGACGCAATCCGATCTAAGATCGGTAAACCAAAAAGAAAACGCCGGTCAAGCGACCGGCGAGAAAAAGACTCACAGAGGCGGCCGATCTAGGTCGGCGCACGAGTTGCGCAGCCCCCGGCGGAGATCATGGAGATCGACCTCCCCGGGGGCGGCGCGGCGCGGAAGCGGGGGCGGCGGCTAGGTCAAGGTTTGGCGCCGCTCTGATACCATGTAGAAGGGTAAAGGGAGAGAGGTATGGCGTAATGTGATGGATGTTTTATTGAGCCTCGGGGGCGAGTATATATAGACGTACAGGTAGTAGACTTGGAGTAGAAGACAAGTAATATCTCTACCTAATCTATCCTTAAACCTAACCGACATATATCTCTAACAAATATTACTTGGGCAAATAGCAGGTTTATTTGGTTTAGTCCATACTCTTGTCTGTATGACCCGGCCACATAAGTTAAGTTTATCTTTTCAATTTTCAATCTTTTTTTGGTGGTATGATATACTCCCTCCGTTTCAAAATATAAGATGTTTTAGCTTTGTGAAGCAAATGTATTTAGACATCCTTTAGTGTATAGGTTCACTCAAATACACACACTAAAACATGTCTAGATACATTTGCTTCACAAACCTAAAACATCTTATATTTTGAAACGGAGGGAGTAGTAGTTTGTAGGATCGGTCAATAAAGATAATCATGCGAGATATATCTTATTTAG
Source organism: Dactylis glomerata (assembly GCA_007115705.1). NCBI lineage: Eukaryota > Viridiplantae > Streptophyta > Magnoliopsida > Poales > Poaceae > Dactylis > Dactylis glomerata. The sequence goes on along the minus strand of QXEO01001415.1, from coordinate 84,842 downwards.
ATCTGAGTATTAGGTATTAGGTTGTAGATTCTACACTTTGTATATGCATCACAGTTTTGCTCTTTTGGCTATTTCATTTTCTTACCTTTCTTACTTACTTTGTGCCATCTTGGTGTCCTCTCCTAATACAAATGACACACATTTTGATTTGTGTTCAAGATAAAAATATATTACAGATTTGCTAATTCCTGGCCGCCTCAATGATCAGTTAAATCGTCTATATCCAGCACCGTCAATCTGGTGTTGAGAACTATCCATTTTCATATTTCTCTGAATCCGGTGAACAAACACTATGATAATTTTATGCTATAACAACGAGTTATTACATCACTGTGAACATATATCAAAAATCCGTATGAACATATTTGTATAATCGATTGAGAATTCAATCGACTGAACGATATTAAAAACTTGTATTAGATGAACAAAATTTTATAACAAGGTAAATTTATTTTCAATTTGCACATACAAGTTTATAAATCTGAATCAGTTGAGACATAGATGATCCCTATATATTAACTAATATCTCTAGTATGTTCTTGAGGGAGAGCCACCCAAATCATGAAGAGTTTATGACATTCCTCGTCGGTTACCTTTGCAGGTTTTCTCTGAAAACATGGGGAAGAAGTCAAACCCCGAGATCGGAAACTGCCGTATGTCGGAGAACTGGACTAGAGTTACCTTCAAGCCCGACCTTGCGAAGTTCAGAATGACCCATCTCGAACATGATATCGTGGCACTCATGAGGAAGAGAGTTGTTGATATGGCAGGTACCCTTGGCAAAACCATGACAGTTAAGTTAAACGGACAGAAGGTGGCAACGAAAAGCTTTCTGGAATACGTAAAACTGTATACTGACTCTGTATCCAGAGACACACTCGTGATACCAAGGTTTGACATAGTTTTGACCAAGTTTGGGTCTGTCCATGAGGTTCTCCTGCAGTGCTATTTCTGATCATTTGAATTTGTCTCTTTTTTTCAGTGCTCATCAAAAGGTGAATGATCGGTGGGAGGTGTGCGTGTTTCTAAGCGAAGGGAAGTTTCAGCAGGTAAGTGCGGTTGTGTGGCTATGTTTCTCTGCAGCTAACTTTTGTGTTGTGGCATCAGTTGTATATCACTCCATATTTTTCTGGATTGAAGGTCAGCTTTGTAAATGGAATTGCGACCACTAAAGGTGGGACTCATGTCGACTATGTGGCTAACCAAATCGCCACCCGTGTGATGGACATTCTGAACAAGAAGGACAAGAATGCCAAGATGAAATTGCATACTGTAAAGAGCCATTTATGGGTCTTTGTTAATGCGCTCATAGAAAACCCTATCTTTGATTCGCAGACCAATGAGACCTTGACCACTCATCAGGGAAGCTTTGAATCCAATTGTGTTCTCTCTGCCGATTTCCTCAATAAGGGTATGTGAATTTACTTCCTCCGACCCATATTACTTGTTGCTAGTATGGATGTACCTAAAACAGAAATTGTCTTGATATATCCATATTAGAGACAAGTAATATGGGTCAGAGGGAGTAATCAAATTTGGTTTCCAAGAATTGCCAAATGTGCATGAACCACAAATGCTAATGTTCACTTCTTACGGTTGCAGTTGCTAACTGGGGTGTTGCTCGTACTGTCCGCACTATCCGCACTGTCTACGAGTACGAGGTCGAGCTTGTTTCACCTTTTGTCGGTAATACTTCCCGACATCAGTCAATTGGTGAAGACATGAGATCTAGAAAGAATGACGGCGATGAAGATGTGCGTAATAGGCCAACTGCTAGACCTGTGCGTACTCGGAGGCTTCCAGCTCGTCTCGCGGACCCAAGGTGGCTCCAGTAGTTAACGATGTAAGAGCTACTCTAGCAGATCCCCTAGAAATTGGTACTGTAAAATTGTTTTTCGGTGCAAAAACTGTAAAAGAGGTTCGCGGTATGAAGCTGAGCTGTCACATAATAGATACCGAAAAATTCATCTCAAACCCACGGGGCACATATTGGTCCACATCATTTTCCCCTTCCCTTGGTCTTCTTCCTCATGATACCGTAAAACAATCCCAGGAATCAAGTGCTAGAGCGCCCCATCGCATGCGCATAATCGGATGTCTCACCTTGTGGTCATGCTGGAGCATCATTGTTGGCGGCCGTCCATGCACAACTCCTCCGCTCGCCTCCTCATGTCGATATGCTCGTCTGAGAGGATCAAAGATGTGGAGCTCCTCCGCTCATCCTGGGCGCCTCTTGCGAGTGCATGTGGGTAGGCCATCGTGTCGACCACGCCTCCTTTGCCCATTGTGGGCCAACACTCGCAAGTAGCAGCAGCCAGACCAGTCATCCACTCCCGCACGTCTCCTGACCTGCTTCCATGTCTCGGCTCGCTTGCCCGTAGGAGCCAAGCATCAGGCGACGCATGGCAATCATGGCATCTCAGAGCGCTCACCTGCTTGCGAGCATGAGCACGATAGCGGATTTTGATCGGATTCCGACGAGTCAGGAGTTGGTTTGGTGACAGCTGGGCAACCTTTTCTGTCCGATGAGGAAACTAGAAGAGAGCGAGTGATTCACAAACTAAGGAGACCTTGATCACTCGACGGAGATATTTTGGGTCCAATTGTGATCTTCCTTGTGATTTCCTTAACATATGTGGTTAGTTACCTTTGGTATGTTGTATTTGTCAAATGTGGCCTCACCACAAATGCTAATTAACCTTCACTTTCTTACAATTGCAGTTGCAAACTTGGGGGTTGTCAGCGATCTCCTCTCTCTTTGCCCTTTCTCAAAGCAAGAAAGGAACTAAAGAAGACTGACGGGAGGAGGTACCTTGCATCCCTAGGCTTGATTATCCAAATGATGCTGGTGGAAAGGAGAGGGGACTCCGCCTCACCACACTTGCCTTTGAAGCTACTCCCTTCGTTTGTAAATATAAAATATTTTAGAAACTTAAATTGAACTGATAAAAGAGGTACTACTTTATGGAAGATGATCAGAAGGAACTAATAACGATTTGTTCAGTTATTTCAGTCCAGTGAGTCTTCATATTTCTTTCTTTCAATCTCTTTGTGTCGGTCCTTCATATCTAACTCTTTCATTTTTAAGTCGTTCTTTAATCAGATCCTATTATTTCTCCCTCCATTCTTTTGTATTCATTTTATCATTTTCTCCTTTCTTCATTTGTCTGCAGTCTTACTGTTCTCTTAGTTCTTTATATATGTATTTCATTCTCCTAGTTCTCTTGTCATTCTTAGTTCTTCAATCTTCTTACTCAACCAATTTGTTTTAGTCATTCTCTCATTTCTTAAGTCTTTCTTTAGTTCTCCATCAGTCATTATTTCAGTTTTCAGTCTCCTCATTTGTCAGTCTTTTTCAGTCTCTGGTATCTTCAGTCTCTTTCATTTTTATCTCAGATTTCCTCTTTTAGTCCGCTTTATCTCTTTGCAGTATTTAGTCTTATCTCAGTATTATTTCTTTCTTTCTTTATTTCATTTTATCTTTCTTCTATCTCTTTCTACATTCCCCAGTCTTGTTTCTTTAGTTTTCACATCAGTCTTCACTTTTAGTCTCTTCATTCATCTTGTTTTTTCCAATTTTTAATTATCTTTATCTCTTTGGTTAAGTCCTTTGTTTCTTATTTTCTTTTGCTTAGTTTGATCCACTTTAATTTTTTATTTTCTCAGTCTTCTCATTCTTTGCACAAAAAGAATTAAATTCATTGAAAAAATACTCTCCACCACGATCAGACCTAAGATGTTTGATTTTTTGATGGAATTGGTTTTCTACTTTAGCTTTATAGATTTTAAAGAAGTTCAAAGCCTCAACTTTTGATTTTAGAAGATACACATAGCAGTATCTAGTGGACTCATCAGTCAGCGTCATGAAATATTGCTTTCCACCTTTTATCAATACACCATTTATCTCACAAAGATCTGAATGTATAAGCTCTAGAGGTGCCAAATCTATTGCCTCAGCCGTATAAGACTTGCGAGGTTGCTTAGCTTGCACACATACTTGACACTTGGAATATTTGACATTAGTGAATTCAAGGACTAAATTCATTTTAGCTAGCCGCGTCATACAACAAAAATTAACATGACAAAATCGTGAATGCCAAACATTTGATAAACTATCATTGCAAACATGGTCAATAACTTTATTACAAACATCTAACTACTAAAAGCAATTAGCATCTTTGACTTCTTTATACAACATCCTCCTCCATTGTCTTATTTTCCTCTTGCACCATTTGTACCACAAATCATGATATAATCATCATTATGGGTTTTGTACCAAACATGCCATATATTTAGTTTATTTTACAACACTAGAATAATAATTATGATAAAACTATTTCTATAAAACTATCTCGCTGCAACGCGCGGGGTATCATCTAGTTTAGATAATAGAGATAGCAACATACGCATCAATTAAATAGGAACACAGGTAGGAGATGATAAAAAGACACTCCTTAGAAAAAATAAGACCATCCCAGTCTCCCAGACACTAGTATTCGATGACTTTTTTATAGAAAAAGACTCCATAAAATACCTAATATTCAGTCCACATGAAACTTAAACTTGGATTAGCTGAGAGCAAGACTTACTCCCGGTGGCTCCCATACCACCAGACAACTCCTTGGTTTACACTAAATGAAGCGGCCACATTTAAGCAGAAAACAACTAAAAATCATGAAATATTTTTCTAGCAGTTATTAATAACATGATGGCGGACGGAGCGTTTTGACTCTAGGGTGCATGTGCACTCTTTATTTTAAATATATCTTGAATTGTTAAAAAAATAAAAATATATGTTTCATGGACTTCTTTACAATCTATACGTGAATCAAGCTGTTTCATAAAAAAACGACTTCTCGTGTGGGCTAGGAAAGAAAGACAAAATTCGATACTAAAATAGAGGTTTACATAGGATATGTTTTTATCTTTTTTACACCGAGCACTACAATTATGATTTACAACGAAGCTTTGTCGTGCGCATATAGAATGCCGAGATGCACACGTGAAATTTTTGTTCAGAATTTATTATATTTTGAAATATTTTTTAATAAAAAAAATATATACACCCCAAATTAAATACCCATTTACGCACGATGGCGGGTTACAAAATCTGAAGCGAACTCTTGGGAGACCGTCTTCCGTCTCAAGAAAACCCGAGAAGAAAAAAAAAGAGAGTCGATCTTCTTGGGCCGCAAGCCGAAGCTGAGAGGCGCCGTCGACAACACACAAATACGCCCTACCGCATCTCCGATCCAGCCTTAAACCCTACAGCCGCAAAGCCCCCACCCCAGCAAAGCCATGGCTGCCGCCGCCGCCGCGAAGGCCGCGGCCGCCGCTCTCTCCGCCGGGGCGGCCTTCGCCGCCTCCTCCGGGAGGGCGCACGCCGGCCTCATCCCCGGCTGGTCCTCCCCTTCCCCCGCTCCTGCCCCCGCTGCCGCCCCCGCCGCCGGGGCGCCGCCGGCCCCCGTGCCGGCCGGGGAGGAGCCGCCGCCCAAGGTCCGGAACGACAACCCGCGCACCTCCGCCGCGGGGCTCGACCCCGCTCCGCTGGAGCGCGCGGTCGAGCTGCTGCAATACATGGAGTCGCTTAAGAATCCTGCAGAAATCAAGAAGGTAGGATTGCCGAGGGAAGCTCTGTTCGGAGGCTATTGCCTGTGCCTTGGTTCTGACGTTGACTCATTCTTCTGCAGACGTTCGAGCATCTTAAAAAGCTCGAGGAGACGCGGCAGGCGGAGCTCGCTGCAAAGGCGGCCGAGTACCAGAGGGAGGCTGCGACCCTCGAGTTTGTGAGTATTTATTTTCTTGTCGGCCATAATGCTCTCAACGAATTGGCATTAGTCTCGGACTGCTGCGAAAGTTGGCAAAACCATGGCCAAAGAAATTTCGTTATCAGGCATTCAGTTTCACGAGGGGGCAATTTTGGTGTATATTACTGCTAGTAGCTTCGTTCCATTATACTTCTGGTTAGATGATGATAGTCTAGACCAAGCAAATAGATGGCTCATGCGATTTAGTAGGTGTTAAGGGAAGAAAAAGGAGAAGAAAACTCAGTTCCTGATGGCTTACTCTTTAATGAGTTATGGGATGTCACACACAAGAATTGCTGAATTTCAGTCGCGCACACAGACACACAAAGAAACCACCATTTAGTACTGTTTTTTTTGTTGCTTTCCAGTAGTTTGTAAGGAGTTTTTGGTATGTAATTTTGATCTATATGTTTGCTACTTATAAACTTGACTGAAAACCCAAGTGCTTGACTGAAAATCAACTTCTAGAGCACCTTATTTACTCCACGCGGTATATGTTTCAGATCATGCACATGTATATCTATTTGACAAAATGTATATCTGCACTGCTAAATTTATTCTAGTCTTGCTTGTTTGTTTGTTTATGTAACATGTTGCATCTTCACACATTTGCAGGAGAGGACGCGCGCGGAGTATGAAGAGAAGAAAAAACTTGCGCAAACTCAAGCTGAAATAAAGTCACAAGTAGCTCGATATCACGATGAGCTAGCAAGGAAGAGATTGCAGAGCGAACATGAGGCACAGAGGATGAGAAACCAGGAACTCGTGAAGATGCAAGAAGAATCTGCATTGAGGATAGAGCAGATAAGAAGCAAGTTTGAGGAGGAAATCCAGGAACTACGGAGACGGACAGATAGGGAAAGGGCAGCTATAGAGCAGGAGACCGAAAGACTGAAAAAAAGAGCAGATGCGGAAGCAAAAGCACTTGAAGCGAAACTGTCTTTTGAAGTAAATCGGCGAATGCTTATTGAGCAGGCAAATGCTGAGCGGGAGAAGTGGGTCCAAGCAATAAATACAACTTTTGAGCATATAGGAGGTATGCCTTACCAAGTTGCCATTTCCACATGCTTATTGAATAAACATGTGAATTTCTTGGACCTTTTCTAATATAAGCCACTTCTACATGTTTTGTACTGCATGTTGAACAATTTGATAAACCATTCATAACCCAGAGCAAAGTATCTCAGGCGAATTTAACTCCCTCTGTCCAGAAATGTATGTCGTAGTGCAGTAATTAAGTAGTAAATTTACACGATCACTTGTGTGGTTCTGCCCTTCTCTTACTCTCATACAAGTGCACTAATTAAGCTCTCCGCTCACATGTTCTCTCTGACTAATCATATGACTACTGCTCATTCCACATGCATGATCTGTTTGCTAAGTGATGTTGTAGTGCAGCTTCGAACTCTTCCAATTGGGAAGGCGATTTTGTTGTGTGAGGACTTGCGTGTGCAATTTGTACTATATCTTTGCCCAACGCTCTACTGGTTCTGTCTCTCACATGATCTGCATATCTAGTTGGAGTGGGTAATAACATGGTTGTGAGGCGATCTGTGTTGATAATTGCTCATATAATGATATATCGGTGGTGATATAAGAGGTTAGGTTTAACATTTTTCTTTGGACACTTCAGGTGGTTTACGGACGATATTAACTGATCAGGATAAGCTAGTAACAGCAGTTGGAGGTGTAACTGCACTTGCACTCGGGATATACACAACAAGGTAAAATTCATAAGCTGTACTCTGTATGTTTGAACTTCTGACATACCCATCGTTAAATGACCATAAAATTGAAAGGAATGCTCCAATTGTATGGAATTGCTGCCGTGCATACACTTGCAAGTTGCAACTTCTATACTCTTTTTTTTTAAACGTTCCTGTACTCTCTCTGATTCGCAATATAAGTCCTTTTAGAATCTCCCTCCGTTCCAAAATATAAGATGTTTTAGCCTTTTTCTTACACATTTTTGAGTGAACCTACACACTGAAAAAACATATAAAAAAGAATTACTAGCATCCTAGATTCATCATGAAAGTTTATGTGGAGCAACATATTTGCGTAGAAATTGAGAGTCAGGGTGTGTTTGGTAGCCTGTGTCACTTCAGATTTACTCTCCCACCTCAGATATCTCAAGTCATACAAGCTGGTTTCAGATTTTGGGGGTGTGTTTGTTAGCCTGCATATGTTGAGAGAAGATGCGCTGATACTTTGTTTGGTAGCCTGTATGACTTGAGCCATGCCATACAAACATGAAAAGCAATTAGGTCCTTGCATATAAAACAGGAAAGCAATCGTGTCCTTCATATAAAATTCGAAAAGCAATCCGGTCCCTAGGACCTCCTGCTCCGGCTCCGGCGCCACCGCCGGCGAGAAGAGGCGTGGCCGCCGGCGAGGAGGTCCTCCGCCACACGCTGAGCACCGTCGCCTTGCGCCAGGAGTTTGAGCGCCGCCGCTACGCGCCGAGCACTGCGGCCAGGAGGTGAAGCTCCGCGCTCAACGACCGCCGCCAGGAGAGCGCGCATCTGCCGCTCCTTGCTCGGTGGACGGCGCCGGGAGAGGCCCAGAGGCCTGCGCATGCTCGCCGACCGGCGGGGAGCTTGGGCGGGGCGGAGGCGGGGCTGAGGAGGGAGCATCGTGCGGTGATGAGGGAGTATCGGGCGGGGAGAGATATGGGAAGAGAGAGGAAGGGGCAAATGCCACGCTGGACAGGGGGCGGGGCCGTGACCCCTAGCGGGCACGCGCTGGATGAACTCGCCTGGGCTGAGTTGCGAAGCTCGATTCGAGCTTCACAACTCGGCCTGGCTGAGGGCCTCTTTTCGTATGAGGTGGGAATTTCTCAACACGACTGAGCCGACCTACCAAACACAAATAGGTGGGTTGAGGTGGGATGAGGTGGGAATCTCTCAGTCCGCCCGACCTACCAAACACGCCCTCAGTGTCAGCTTGAAGGCTGTATCCTTAAAAAAACTTGAAGGCTGTGACAGTGTCCAAAACGCCAAAACGACTTGCAATGTGAGTTGGAAGGAGTAATAACTCCTGAAACCAATGAGTGTCAGGTTATTCTGCAAGCTGTTATATTTCAGTTGGATTCTTGAACATTATCATAAAGCAGTAGTAATACAAATTCTGATTGCTCTTACTGTAATTCACCGCTATTTAATGTGCCTGCCTTGGCACTTCTGGTGTCGACTGTTTCGTGTAAAGATGTGTGAAGTTTCTGAACCTTCTTATCCTCTATTGTTGAATGCAATGTTGCTATCTTCAGCCCCAATGACACAAATATCATTCTGGAGTTGTGTGTATTAGTCATTTCTCATTTGTGCATCGTACGCTCTTACATGATTAACTTATTTGCCTCCAGGGAAGGTGCAAGAGTAGTCTGGGGTTATGTTGACCGTATTCTGGGCCAGCCTTCACTGATCAGAGAGTCATCACGAGGGAAGTATCCTTGGTCTGGTGTCCCCTCACGTGCTATGAGTACTGTGACTAGCAAACTGAAAAATGGGAGCAATTTGGGGAAGGATGGGAAAGGTTTTGGCGATGTTATTCTGAATCCTTCTCTTCAGAAGAGAGTGAATCAACTAGCTAATGCCACTGCAAACACAAAACTTCATCAAGCTCCTTTTAGGAACATGCTTTTCTATGGGCCTCCTGGCACAGGGAAAACAATGGCAGCAAGAGAACTAGCCCGTGAATCTGTAAGTTGTATAAGCGAATTCCCTGTGAACACTAGTGGAAACATTTGAAATATGGTTAGCTTACTAACATTATAACCATTACAGGGACTAGACTATGCACTGATGACTGGTGGAGATGTTGCACCGTTAGGAGCACAAGCAGTCACCAAGATTCATCAGCTATTTGATTGGGCAAAGAAATCCAATAGAGGTCTACTCCTCTTCATTGATGAAGCAGATGCTTTCTTGTGCGAGTAAGTGATAGTAAAATCTTTAGACTCCTTTTCTTGAACTAGATTTTGTGGTACCATGCAGCATCCTAAATATTTCAGAAAGAACTTCAGATTCTCGTGTAAATGCTATCAGCAACATAGAGGGTTAGCAGTGTGTTGACTATTTCTAGTGCTCTAATATTTTCACATTGCTTCTTCCTATGTCGGCATCACAAGATATTCCTGTTTAGAAGTCCTTTCTTTTCTTCTAGGTGGTACATATGTTCTGCCTTTACCCAACTGCAGTGCAGACATTCCTGAGTAATTTTTTTCTATCTTGCAGACGGAACAAGACATACATGAGTGAGGCTCAAAGGAGTGCTCTGAATGCTCTCCTTTTCCGCACAGGTGACCAATCCAAGGACATCGTGCTTGCACTAGCGACCAACAGACCTGGTGACCTTGACTCCGCTGTTGCTGACCGCATTGACGAAGTTCTTGAGTTCCCCCTGCCTGGGGAAGAAGAGAGGTCCAAACTTGTTAAACTGTACCTTGACAAGTACATCCTGAAAGCTGGCGAAAATCAAGGAAAGGGCTTCTTCAGCTTCTTCCGCCGCCGGCCTCAGAAGATAGCAGTTAAGGGGATCACTGACGACTTGATCCGTGAGGCTGCTGCCAAGACGGACGGTTTTTCTGGAAGAGAAATCGCAAAGCTTTTGGCGAGCGTGCAGGCCGCTGTGTACGGGAGCACAGAATGTGAGCTCACCCCGGCCCTGTTCCGTGAGGTTGTAGATTACAAAGTCGCGGAGCATCAGCAGAGGAAAAAAATTGCTGGTCATGCGTAGGAGTAGATCACAATGTTCATTTCTGGATAGTCCCTGGACGGGGGCGGGTGATTCACCTGTTTAATCTTCGTTAATTCTTTTTGCTGCTATCCTGACACCTCGGTGGAATTTTGGAGGCTCACATGTATCAACGTCAAGATACACAGTTCACATGCAACAAGCTAAGCAATTTTCTGATCGATCTGTTCAATTTATCAGCTCATACTTAGCCTTTTGCGTGATTTAGTAATAATTTAGTCATTGACAGTGGCTGTAACTATTGATCGGCGTCTTTTACTGAATCTTTGTTGGTCGGGCCACGATCGAATGAATGTTTCCTTGCACGTACAGATGGGAAATGGCCCGTTGTCACATTTACCCGTACATTATGAAATTAACACTAAGATCAGTAACGTTGTGCTTCTGCAATCTGTCATATATGACATCAAGACATGCTACAGATGAGGCATATAAGATTTCCCCTCTTCAACATCACAGACAATTTTACTACTAATAATATATCACAGAATCAAATCAGTATATTCTGGATTCCGTGTTTCTCAAAGTTTATCATTCTTGGTCTATTAAGGAAGGACACTAAATTACCGGCAGAGCTGCCCGTATCTCAGTTTCATCTGCAGATTTCTTTCACTTGTATAGATAAATCATAGATATAGACAGTCCACACAAAAGCATGCTGCTATAGTTACAACAGAGATTTAACATCGCTGTATTCAGCTCGTAGCATTTCACAAGGGGCGAAGATGGAAAAGAGGCAGTAATGTACAGATACAGTCCAAGACAGTATTCAGTTTCATTCAGCAGGACGCTGGGTCTCAGCAGCGTCACACTCATCAAGCAGCGCCAGGATGTTATGCTCAGGAGCACTTACAGAGGGCAGTATGGCACGCCTTCGGGCTGCGGGTCGTGACCTTGTCCCGCTGCTGTCGGACTCGAGCTGCGACCCTTCCTTCACGACGGGCAAGTCTGTCCTCACCCTCCCACCCGCTGTAGAAGACATCCTTTCTTGCCATATCCTCCCATCCTAGCAATCATCAATCAGCAAAACCAATAATGACCAATAGGCTTGCATGATCATGTGTTGGGAATTATAAGGAAATTGACAAAAGAGGTCGAAGAGAATTGTACCAAGAAGTACAGACAAAATACATAACCAGGTATATTAAAGTTTGATGGTCGCATTAGGCGGTAGCTTAGATAAAGATTTTTTTTAAGGAATATAACCAGAACCTGACATCAGCGAACCCAAGCCAATTGCCCCTGCATTGCCCCATAAGTCCGTAGCCTTGAACCTCAAGTATATAAGAGCAGACATGTACGGAAACTCAAAACGGAGGGCGAGCTAGACGTAATCCTTTGTTTTCAAACATCACAAATCATATTTCGAAGTTTCAGAAAAATCTGAAAAAAATATCCTAGAGGTTGCCAATGATGTATACTACAAACATGTAAAATCTCAATACGAGCTACTTCATATTCTAGGCTACATAAAAATGACAAAAATCTGACAAATTTTATAGTTATCAGTGCACATTTCAACACAATATAATTTGTCATATTTTGTTATTTTTGTTTAGCCTAGAATATAAGATAGTTTGTATTGAGATTTTAGAAGTTTTTAGTATACATCATTGGCTACTTGTAGGATTTTTTTTCAGATTTTTTTGATATTTTTAAATATAATTTTTGACTGTTTGAAAATAAAGGTAGCGCTGATGGGGCCAACAAGCGATATGAAGCAAAAGAAGCCATGTGTCTAGGAACCGTTTGTGCCGGGAAGGAGGATTTAGGGATGCAGCAATCGAACCGGGTAGCTCAGCCTCCATTTGTCCACTCCCCAGGCATGTAAATGTCTGCCACACAAGTTCACTACTACGGACGTCTCTCACAAGACTACATAACACCATCCAAACATGCAATTATTCTTAAACAAGAAGAAGAGGCTTACATGCAGTATAGATGGCTCAGGAAGCGGGCACTTCACCGGTTGATCAAGGTTGACAGGCTCCACAGGGTGCTCCACAGGCTTGAACTCAATGCCTACCTCAATGCCGTGGGGACTATCTCCAGCTGCAGCAGACAGGTCAGACTCCCCGGTCTCCATGTTGGGCGCCAATGTCTCCACAACCTCCTATATAACATCAAACGAGATTGCCCGAGTCAATACCTATTTGAGTACCTAAAATTGGTGTCTCGTTAGCAGCATCAGGTTGCAATCTGGTAGGAGTTATGCCTGACTTTTGGCTCTACTAAAGAAAAGGGCAACTCCTGAGTAGTACTAAAACTTTCAATGTTTGCTAAGAAGGTTGGATTGCATTCTGGAAACAGCAAAATGCCAAAATATCGCAACTTTCCCCAAAGATCAAAGCATGAAGAGACAGTGAAACCTAAAGTTCGAAACCTGAGCTCGGTTATCTGCCAGTTTGCCTAGTCCATCCAAAGAAGCACGGCAATCATACAGTAGCAATATTTTTTACTTGAATCCTACCAAAACAGAATTATCTTAAGCGATTTTACTCCCTATAAGAAATCGAATTTGATAAATCAGAAGAGGAAAAGGAAAGGGGCTACCATGTGTTGGACACAGCACCACCCACCCATCATAAGACGAATACGAGATCAAATCGAAACAGCTCAAATCTGAGCCATGGACGACTTCGTACTGCTAAAACTAACCTAGTATTTAAGCATGGTATCCCCAGACAGATCTCTCCTCTGGGCAAGTAAACTAGGGAGCAAGTAGGAATACAGTACATGTGGGCACGAATACAAAACATGGGGTGGGGGAGGGAAACTCACGACGGCGCTCTTGGCGCGGCGGTGGGTGCCACCGGCGGAGAACCTGGAGAAGATTCCGACCATCGTCCCCGCGACTGGTGACCGCCCTGGCTCGAAGCTTCGGAGCTAAAGCGGGGCGCTTTTCTTGTTGAGGGAGGGGAGCGCTGATCGATCGAGTGATTGACCTGTCGGAGTGGCTTTAATTTAGCTCAGTCCTTTCTCCCCTTTAAATTGCTCAACTAATATTAACGAGGGTCATATTTGAATGGGTATTTGAATAGTGTTTATTCCATTTTATTTTGAACAAAGTATTTGACTATATCAAATTAAAAAAACAGGTACAAGTAACATAGATCTTCAATACAACCGGGAGTTACCTGAAGTCAAGCCGCCTCTAGCTCCACTTTTTTTATCCCTGGGAAATTTTTCGAGTGTTCCCCATAAAGTAAAAACACTTCTTCCCTATTGAGGATGTTATGATTGATTAGATCGTGAGGAAGGAATAATACGACTACGCCAATAAAAATTTTTAAAATATTTTTTATGCGAATCTTCAAAGGTACGAAGATCTAATCTCCCTGTCGTTACTAGCATCTCCATAGCTTGGATCTTAGTTCTTGTTCCCTCTATAAGAATTTTTATTTTCTATGTTGCGAAACACTTCACGCCTACGACGCGCACCGCTGGGATGTGTTGTTCGTTGGTTCCGCTCGCCATGAGCGGAGAGGGAGAGCTCCGGCACATCGCATCCCCTCCGTTGTCATGTACATCATCAATCACCCATCATCCTCCGATGGCTAGGAGTCGGTGGTCGAGCAGGTGGTGCATGAGGAGGAGCCGCCGATGCCCAAACTCGACCCGGAGGATGTCTTTATGCGCTGGGTCTTCGCCCCTTGTGCACACGACGGAGTAGGAGGACATGCATCATCGCCACATCAACGACTACAACGCTGACCAGTTTGAGTGGGGCATCAATGCCTCCGAGCATCACCGGGCGAACCACCAAGCCTGGTAAGTTGAGGAATGCTCTGACGAGGACTAAGGCGCTACCACCTCCGCGTCTAGGCGCATAGTAAGCGCCAGCGACGCTGCATCCTGTCATCGTTGATGTGCTGCTGCCCGCTACTAATCTAGATTTATACTAAATGTAATGAATTTCTATGAATTATTAAATATTAACATTGTGTGTTTGTCGTGCAACAAAAACACGTGAACTATCTCCGGTAACTTGTGTTTAATTTTTTTAATATAGAGTGTACCAAATGCGAGATCTGCTTTGTCCCGATACTTCTCGTAATGGAAAACGTGTTTCCGACTTTTCAATCCTAGATATGCGGTACCGGTTTATTCGGCATACCCTAGAGTTTTGTTGAAATCCTCCTCCTTAAACCATTGCTAGATAAGATCATAATTGCGGGAAAAGATAAGTGTCTTTGGCACATGAGCACTAGTGCTCTCAATATTTGAAAAACATATTTCTGAAAATTCAAAAAATCTGAAATTAAATACATATAAATATTCCAAAGGTATGGTAGAAGATTCAGATGTTGTATTTTGAGCTATACATAATTGACAATTTCATGTCAGAAAAACTGAGTTTTCTATCCATATACATGGCCGCAATTTTTTTTTCTGCAGCTCAATATACAATGCAATTCCTGCTGAAACTTCTCAGAATATTCAGCACATGTGTATGTATTTGTGGAATAAAATTTTAATTTTTTGAAACATAAAAGTATAATTTTTAAATATTTTAGAAAACATGAGCACCGGTGCTCAAGAGCATTAAATCTGCTTTTGAAAAGATCGTCATTTTCGAAACGCTCACAACAACAAGATCATTTTTAATAGTAATCACAGTGTTTTTTCACCTTCCAGAGAGATTGCAGCCATGGTTGCCAGCGAAGGAGGTGGCGGAAGGAAAAGAAAACCTTGAACCTGAAGCGACTTGCAGTCAGTCGGGTCAGTCCACCGCTCATGACACGCCCACTCCACCGCACACCCACCCGCTTCCTCTCTTCCCTCCCTCACTCCAGTCCAGACACCAAACCCAACCGCCGATCATTTTCATCCGACGCTCTCACCGCCCGAATCCAGCCAGGCCAAGCTGCCAGCTGCGACTGCGAGGATGTACCGAGATCCCAACCCCTTCGACGAGGGAGCCGACGACAGCGCCTACTCTGTAAGCAATCCCTCATTTCTCCTCTAAGCTAGGCGCAGCGCGGTAGATCTCGGGCGGGATCTCCCCGCTCAGCTCCGGCGTAGCGTGTTCTGATGAGCTGTGCGTTTCGTGTTGTCGTGGGCAGAATGGAGGAGGACGCGGCGGCGATGGCGGTGGCAGGCCGCAGTTCCAGTACCGCCCGACGGAGCCCGTCGGATTCGGCGGCGGTGGCAGCCGCGATGCCGCCGTCGACATCCCCCTTGACAACATGAACGTGAGAGAGGATCTTCCGTATCTCGTTGCTCAGGGAGTGGTTGAGCGAGCGTGTTCACGGGCATACGCTGATATGGTTGTTTTGCTTGCAGGGTTCGAATGGCAAGGATAGTGAGCTCTCGCAGTGGCAGGCAGATCTCAAGAGGCGAGAGGCGGTAAGCCTGTTGTGCTTCTTTCTTTTATTCTGACTGTCCATTTGGTACATTACCGGGATGTTAGATTGTTGACATTCTTTCTCCTCTCCTGTTCTCCGCTCTCTGATTTTGAACTTTTTTGCGAGTGAAGGACATCAAGAGGAGGGAGGAAGCTCTCAAGAATGGTACGCTTTTCTTCTCATTGCGCCTCGATCAAATTTTATGTTATGTTCCCACGGAGCTGTTAATTTGATTGTGTGACCATTATGGATGTAGCCGGGGTGCCCATGGAGGACAAGAACTGGCCGCCGTTCTTCCCGATCATTCACCATGACATTGCCAATGAGATACCGGCCAACGCGCAGCGGTTGCAGTATCTTGCTTTTGCAAGCTGGCTCGGTAACTGCGCATACACCCGTCAGATATCGGTTTTATTTAAGAGGCAGAATTGTTTGTACTCATAGACAATAATTTTTGGTTGCAATAATCTACAGGCATTGTGCTTTGTCTCGTCTGGAATTTCATTGCTATCACAGTATGTTGGATCAGAGGGGGAGGTGAGCTAAGTACATCTTGCTAGCTAGTTTTCTGTGCTTCCAGTGCCCCTTTGCATGTGTTGTGTGGCAGTGTGGGATGTTCCTAAGTTGCATTTTGGATACTAGCAAGTGCTAACATTTTGGATACTAGCAAGTGCTAACTTCCCTGTGCTATCACAGTATCATGTCTTTTGAATCAGCAGGACACTGAATCGTAGGTTTTTCTTGTACTTGCAGACTCCAAACTGTTTTTCCTGGCTACTATCTACGGTATGCTTGGAATTCCTCTGTCGTACTTGATGTGGTATAGGCCTCTGTACCGTGCAATGAGGTATGCATCTAAATATTAATGTTTCCCGGCTTCCTGCTATGGACACAGAATAATCTGCACCAGTGCATAGCATTGCTAATACAAAAACAAACTTCTACCAGATGTTTACCTTAACTGAATACAAATCTCTGCAATTTATTTATTTTAGCACTACGAGTGGCTTTATTTTAATAATGATCAACTTGTAACAGAACTGACAGCGCATTAAGCTTTGGGTGGTTTTTCCTTTGTTACATGGTAAGGTCCTGACAAACTCGTGGTTTCTATCTTCCTCATCTGTTATGATATTGATGTTGGTGATCTGATTGGATTATTGTCTTTGTTTGGTTGTAGCTCCACATTGGCTTTTGTATAATTGCTGCCATTGCTCCACCAATCGTATTTCGAGGAGAATCACTAACGTAAGATAACTTACACAATGTGCATTGCTTCAAGCAATTGCAGTCCAGAATTTTTAATACGATCAGTGGCCAGTCTACAGTATTTTAATGGATGAGACTGTTTATTTTTCTATGTGTCTCTGAACAAAGTATGCTTTATCTGTCATCAGGGGTATACTGGCTGCAATCGATACCTTCTCTGATAATGCATTAGTTGGGGTGAGTATATTGTAGATGTTATTTATCCTTCTGCTGTTCATATACAGAGTGGACAACTGGATATGTTTCCTACTAGCACTCTTACTCTCTTTCTATAAAGTATTTCAATAAAATATTTTATGCTGTATATGACATTTAAGTCCAATGTTCTTTCTTTCAGATATTTTACTTTGTCGGATTTGCCTTGTTTTCTTTGGAGACAGTTGTGAGCATTTGGGTTCTTCAGGTGTGTGACTTATCTGCTATAGCACTCTGCCGCTTCATCCTATGCTGCATTTACTTTCTTCATTATCTGGTTTAGCACAACCCTCACTCATCTTTGTATACTATATCTAAAAATGGATAAGGAAGTAAACAGGTACTCCCTCCGATCGGAAATAACTGTCAGTGATTTTGTACTAACCTAGTACAAAGTTTGTACTAAGTCACCGACACTTATTTCCGATCGGAGGAAGTACTTCCTTTTTTCCCGAAGATGCGCCAAAGTGCATGTCATTTTGTATTAGAAGAATGCCAACAAGGTGGAACAACAAACACAAGCACACCCGACAGCAAAAAGAGAAAGTTACGAAACAAGCCTACAAAATAAAGATAAGAAACTAGCTAAAAATCAGCAACACTACCCAGCAGCCATGCCTGCTGTTGCCGCGACTTGAACCACGGCACCCTGCTGAAGCTCCTTTGCTCCAGCAAGTTTCAAGTGGTTCGCCTCACACAGAACTGAGTACACAACCATAGTACAACCGGGCACAGATCCTTTGAAGACAGTCGTTGCTTGTGCGCTAGATACGCCATTTTGGTGGATTATTTTGTTTGGACTTTTACATGTTTATATGATATATAATATTTTTATGGAACAATTGCATATGGCATTAAATTATTCTGCATTGTTATTTTTTTACTCTATGCTTCTAGCTATCCAACTCTGCATAAATCTCAACAATAGTGAGTTTCTTAAAATTAGAAATTATGGAATCTATCCAATTGTGATAATGGTGTTTATTGCTGGAAGAAAGAAACATTAACCATAATTGGCCACTTCTTTCTAATCATCCTACCTTTCTTTTTTCGTGTCCATTCGTCTTGTATTTGTTTCAGTTGAAAAGTATGTACAAGTTACAAGTAAAGCATGGTTAATATGGGTAGATTGTGTGAGCATGTGACAATGACACATTGTAATTAATATTATTTTTCATTATTTTGTTAACCTGTGCATATACAGCTTTGGTGGTTGTCAAGTTCCTTACAGTGCAAAATACCAGCAGTCCAGAAAATTATCTGATCTTTGATTTTGGTTTATGCAGAGAGTATACATGTATTTCAGAGGGCACAAGTGAAGTGGACAACCCAAGAAAGTTACAGAAGTCTACAAGTACATGAAATTCTTTGTATGTTATGGTAGTGATGATTAATTACCTTCGAGGTTTCTTTGGTGGAGGGGTGGCAGGGTAGCACCAATATAATAGTGTTGTTTTTGGAACTATATGTTGTTTGAAACCTCAATTGTCTACCTATACAAACTGCAATTTCTTCACATTTTTGTTTGCTAGTTTGGTTGCATGTTTGATTGGTATGCTGGTATCGAGTATGGGAGCCATGGTTGCTGGAACCTCAAGACAGTAAACCATCCTGATATATCATCATGGATGTTTACGTATGCTCTCTGATGCATCTTCCAAGCCGTTCTTGGAGATTCAGCTTCTGCTCAACCATCGTTTTATTCTCATCATGGATGTTTACGTATGCTCTCTGATGCATCTTCCAAGCCGTCCTTGGAGATTCAGCTTCTGCTCAACCATCGTTTTATTCTCATCATTGATTTGTAAAGGTGGGAATTGTATGACACAACAATAACAGAGCATTTCGTCCCAGTAAGTTGGGATAAGCTAGATAGGAAACCCAACAAAAACATATGAAACCAAGAAGTGAAAGAAAGGAAAAAAGTAAACAAGTACAAATAGTAAATTAAGATTCGAGATTGATTGCTAATTTCATGTAGTCTTATCAAGAACCGAATCTCTTAATACACCCCAAAATCCCTTTTTACCACCTCTTTTTATCAACTTTGGTCGTCCGCTATCCCTCCTACTAGTATTTTTCTCTACATTTTAAAATCCCACTAGTTTTTTTGCTGATGTTTTAAACCTCAGAATTAAATGGTGATTCGTGGCTTCACTACAAAACGATAGTATGGGTCCCAAGATGAATTATGGTTCTGTAAATTCTATTCCCCAAACAGGACAATGCGCAACTTTTACAGATATGGTTTCCGCCGAGAGGTTCATGCAGTATCGGGTCAAAATGAATTCTACTGGAGGGAGGCATGTGAAAATCAAGTTCCTTCAGTTTCCTGCACAGTATATGCTACGGAATGTCTCTTGACATATATTCAGACAGGGGTTGGCCATCGAGCGTCGAGTGAGTCGGGATGCTGACATGGCACATAGCTGTGACCACACGCACACTGCCTTCTAAGATAAACGTACACATGGACTGCAGCATAGTGAGGTAAGCATCAGCCATATCTCCTCCAATTCTCGGCGATCAATTTCCAGCCTCCATTCCCTCATCTGCATCCGGCCATCCTCACGCTGCCACGTGGCAGAACCATATCTAGATCCATGGAACCACCACCAAGCTTTCCTCTGAGCGTGTCTCTGGCCAGTATAATTCAAGGACTAACTAGTTAGTAAAGACAAAACATGAAGTATACTGTAGGTAATAAACCGTAGAAGTGTATATAAAATTTAAATATTCGGCACTCTTGTATTATGCAGCTAGCAGAGAAGCGGCGAGCATTTCCAGCAATAATAAGATGATGAAGGGACTAATATAGGTTTAAAACATCACCAGGAAGAGGAGATATCATAAAAAGGAATCAGAAGCTTTTCATAACAAGAAAGCTCAGTGTCCATGGAAAGAATACCGACAAAATACGATGGTTTGGAATTATAAGAACAACTCATTTTCAGCTCACTATAAGCTGATCCCTATATCACCAGAAAATAAAAGAAAAGAGAAGGAAAATAGGATACCACATCATCACCATCCCATTTCCCTCCTTATGTTTGCTTAGCTCTTATCTCCACAGTTCTTTCATCAAGTTCTCTCTTCTCCTCAAGTCTCAGTTACAAGGCTTGAAGGGAAGAAGAGCAGCTCGAGCAGGAGCAAAGGTTGGGCAGCAAACATGGCATTCTGCAGCCCACACACCACCACATCCCTGCACTCCCCACGCACCACTATCCCAAACTCAGGCTTCAGGCAGAACCAAGTCATCCTCTTCACAACCAGAAGCAGCAGGAGGAGTCACACGAGGAATGGAGCAAGGACCTTCCAGGTTTCATGCGCAGTTGACAAGCCAATAGTGATTGGCCTGGCAGCAGACTCAGGATGTGGGAAATCCACCTTCATGCGTCGGCTCACCAGTGTGTTTGGAGGTGCTGCAGAGCCACCCAAGGGCGGGAACCCAGACTCGAACACGCTCATCAGCGACACCACAACGGTGATATGCCTTGATGACTACCACTCCTTGGACCGAACCGGGAGGAAGGAGAAAGGTGTGACCGCCCTGGACCCCAAGGCAAACGACTTTGATCTCATGTATGAGCAGGTGAAGGCAATCAAAGAAGGCAAGGCTATCGAGAAGCCAATCTACAACCATGTCACCGGCCTCCTGGACCCACCGGAGCTCATCCAGCCACCCAAGATCTTCGTCATCGAGGGTTTGCACCCAATGTGAGTTTATAGAATTATATCCTCATGCTTCTCCCGTGTGTTGCAGTATTTGGTGTTTGTTCTTTTGTTTCTTGTCATATTCCATTAGCTAATGGATGAGTGGGATCACTAAATCTTTTGAATCACTGCAGCATAAATCTCTACAATTTTTTTTTATTTGCTGATGCCTAACAAGTTGAAAGTATATCCCCAACTAAAAATAACATGATCGTTTTGCAAGCTGTAACCAGCAGAAACATTAATTAATCTCCCATCACAATTTATCTGTTTGCATCTATTTTTAAACCAGGTATGATGAACGTGTGAGAGACCTCCTTGATTTCAGCATCTACTTAGACATCAGCAATGAGGTTAAGTTTGCATGGAAAATTCAGGTCAGCTAAACCGCAAGATGTTTCTAAATTTATTTATTTATTGAAAAAAAAACGTTTCTAGTTCCTTATGACTCACGGCACACTGGGTTCTGCTTCTCCTATCTATCTTTTGAAAAAAATCACTTGTACTATTGCAGAGAGACATGGCAGAGCGTGGGCACAGTCTTGAGAGTATCAAGGCTAGCATTGAAGCCAGGAAACCAGATTTTGATGCTTTTATTGGTACTGCCTTTTTGCGAACTGAACACAACAAGAGTTTGCCATAAATCAAAATGCCACATCAAATTGCTTATCAATCGAGATGACATGTAAACTCACCACTTGGTATGACAGATCCACAGAAGCAATACGCCGATGCTGTGATTGAAGTTCTGCCAACCCTGCTGATTCCTGATGACAATGAAGGAAAGGTGCTGCGTGTTAAATTGATCATGAAAGAAGGCGTGAAGTTCTTCAACCCGGTTTACCTCTTCGATGAAGGTTCAACCATCAACTGGATCCCTTGTGGAAGAAAGCTTACATGCTCTTACCCTGGCATCAAATTTTCCTATGGCCCAGACACTTACTATGGCCAAGAGGTAATTCATCTTGGTTTATTTACCCTTTTGCACCCAACAAGTAATGCATACTGTTACTGGGAAACTAAACTGACAGAAACCCAGCTAATAGTCCAAAGTAGGACAGAATGGAGAGAACAACAAAACATTATTACACTAGAGATAAATAAATCGCTGAGTAGACCAATTCTAATTGTTAAGGTCCTGCCTCAGCTAATGCTGTAAGATCTTAGCATTTGCTTGTTTACTTCAGGTATCTGTGCTGGAGATGGATGGGCAATTTGACAGACTAGATGAACTCATCTATGTTGAGAGCCACCTAAGCAACCTCTCGTCCAAGTTCTATGGGGAGGTGACACAGCAAATGCTAAAGCACGCAGACTTCCCAGGCAGCAACAACGGAACAGGTCTCTTCCAAACCATCGTAGGTCTGAAGATTAGAGATCTGTATGAACAAATCATTGCTGAGAGGGTCGGCGCACCTGCTCAAGCAGCAAAAGTTTGATGAGGCCCGAATTCAGGTTTCACGAATCATTTCATCACCGACTCAATGAGAATGAGCATCCTCTCTTGTAACTAGTTTGGAAGACGGTAGAAAGTTCATTGCAGAACTCATGAAAACCTGCATATGAACTTCTCGAAAACCCTTTCCATGAGGGTGCTCCTACCTCTCCTGTTAACACATTCCGATGTACATCTTCTCCCATGTTTGCAGAAAATACATGTGCTTGCTACTATTAATAATAGGTGCTTCCATTTAGCGTCTTTTTTTGTTGGTTGTTACTGCTGACCATGACTAACATTCATACAAGGCCATTTAAGAAATTTGAAAATGGAGGTGGATATGCCTTTATAGATAGAATTGTGAAAAATCATGAGAACATGAGTAGTACTCATTATGGCGTTTTAGCAAAATCACTATGTGTGGAACTGCATATCTGACTCTGCGAATAATGTAGTACTTGCAGATCACTTACTAACCAACTAACGGACCTGTCATGCATGATGGCAGGATAATGGCTATGGACCCAAGTTATAAAAATTATGTCCATATTATGGAAAAGGTACATGGCGCTACTTTCAGGACAGAATTCATAAACCTAAATGTGAGGAACTGCAGATATCACACTGGAGAACAATGCAGTAGTAGACGATCATTTGTTAACAAACAGGTAAGAATAATGACAAGATAATGAATACGAACCGAGTAAGGTCTATCGGCTATGTTCTTATAAGAAAAAGGTACTTCCTGCTACTCCTCGGACAAAATTCATGAAGAATGCAGTACACTTTCAGGTAAGTAACTAACAAAAACCCATGAATGGAGCTTCAGAACATAAAATGGCCAGCTTCTTGTAAATAGCAGCAGTAGCAGCTTTGTATGCAAAACCTTCAAATTTTAAGAGTAAAAGTGCAACAAATGGCAAGCTAAGGGAAACTTTTGCATTGCGATGCTAAGTGCGAGAAGTTGCATGCCACACAATCAATAAAAGAGTGCCACATACATATTTCCAAACGACCGGAGAGCACAAACACAAAGATTCACATCAATAGCACGATTAGTCCATACCAGGCTGGAAAATACATGTTTATTATTATCTGCCCCAAGTATTTCCATACGAGATGCTACAAAATAATAATATGCTCAGTACTTGAACACATCACAGCAAACAACTAAATGTAGACGGCTGTAGTGACTTGCCTCGCTACACAGTACACACATGATCAAAAGAAAAGAGGTGGATAAACCGATATCGGCGACGGCAATGGTGGGCGCGCCGTTGGCTCACCGGAGATCAGTGCACTAGCTTCAGCGTTGAGGGATACCCTCCACCCAGGTGGGGTTGCCTTCCTCCAGGCATGGCCGCCGGGCACCGCAACGTAAACTCGGTTCTCCTCCACTCCACAGCTCCCCACATCCACACACGCGGCGGCGCTCCTCCCGGCGCAGTCCACGAACAAGGTGTAAGGCCCAATGTCGTCCACCTCCTCCCACACCATCTGCGCGGAATCAAGAGCGTACACGCCGATTTTGTTCACCCTATGCGCATGCGACAGGAGGTGGCCCGATTTTGTCTGAAGCATGAAGAGCACCAGCAGGAGCCGGTTCCCGGCCGCAACCAGATGCGGCCCGAAGTGGGATCGGTCGAACGTGGTGGCGTCCGGGAGGCCGGCGGCTGGCAGCATTCGGACGGTTTGGTTTACAGGGGAGGTGCCAAGGTGGAACTCCAGTATCTGGGCGCGGTCGGTCAGACCGAGGAGGCGGCCGCGGAACTCGAGGACGGTGGTGACGAAGGAGGCGGCGCGGGGGAGGGCGTGCTTGATCCATTCGGGGCGGGCGTTGCTGGGGCTGAAGGAGAGCGAGAAGAAGGCGTGCTTGGAGTGGAAGAGGAGGAGGTGGGAGGGGGTGAGCGCGGCGTAGTGGTACGGGAAGTGCGGGGAAGGGAGCTGGAGCGCGCGGCGCTCGGCGCCGGTGAGGGAGTCGACGATGTGTAGGCTGCCGGAGGAGCCCCGGCGGCGGAGGAGGATGAGGTGGCCGCGGGAGACGGAGAGGTACGTGTAGCCCTCCTCCGCCGCCGGGACGGGGAGGCGGTAGGGGATGGAGTGGGGGGCGACGAGCGGGGAGAAGGGCGCTACGCGCAGGGCGGGGGAGAGGAGCTGGAGAGGCGGGACGCGGGGGCGGACGAGGCTGGCGGCGGAGGCGCGGAGCAGGAGCCGCCAGGGTCGGCACGTCGCCGCGAAGGCGTGGAGCGTGCGGAGGCAGGGGAGGAGGCCCCGCAGCACCTCCGCCAGCGGCAACTCCGGCAGGTTCGCCCAGTCGCGGAACGCGTCCGGCTCCGGCGAGGGTCGCGGCATCGGAAGCGTGGTGGCGGGGGGACGGGCGGGTTCGCTCAGAGTCAAGGTCGCCGGCGACTTTTGGGCAGTTGGTACCGCCGTGCCGCTGCGTTGACCAGGTCACGACTCACTGGACGGCGACCAGGTCACGCAGCTGCGGCATGGGCTGAAAGGGCCGCAAATGATAGGTCCGATCCAAACTACTGGAAGCGGAATGCGACCTGGGCTCAGGGCTGGAAGTTTGAGCCCACTCTAGCCTAGGCATGCCTCAAATATGGGCCAAACCTAGAGGCCTTCGGGAAAAGAGAATCTAGTAGATAATTAGATATCTTCTCATCCAAAGCAAAAAGAGTGGCTCTTCGCGATGACGATGAAGGAGGAGGATCGAATGCTAGTCACCTTGTGGGCGATCTGCATGCTAAGAGGAAAGATTTACACGAGGAGGTCTTTTAGAGTCCCATGGCGACGGTCTTTGTTTGTTAACTGCTTTTTTCTTGATGTAGAAGTGAGCGGGGAATCTAGCCGAGCTCAGAGAAATTGCAGAAGCATGATGGTCATCGAGCGACAAAGTGGATCACTCCACAAGCAGGACAAGAAAAGGTTAATATTGACGCAGAGGTGGTGAAGGCGACGACCAAGGGAGCTATGGGTGCAGTGTGCCGATCAAGAGAAGGCGTTTTTTCCGAGGGCTTCAGCCGTCGTCTATGATGGTATCAATCACCCGAGAACCCTAGAAGCTCTTGCGTGCCAGGAAGCGTTGGATATTGCGGCTGACTTTCTACTTGGACCAATTTAGGTGGCATCTGATTGTCTAGAAATGGTTTAGGGTCTGCATGGTGATCATATGGGTATCTTCAGTAGTATCCTTACTAAGATTAAGGAGAGAACTCAGCAAAAGGGGGCCATCTTTTTCTACCATGAACAAAGAGAGTTCAATGAGGAAGTTCATAGATTGGCTGAGGTATGCCTCATCGCCGTCGATAGGCAGACATGTATGGCTCTTAGAGCCACCTTTCGGTCTAAACATGCCTGTAAACTTTGTTTCAGTTTGAATAAAGGCATGAATTTTTTTTAAAAAAAATCTCGTCTAATTCTCAAAAAAATAATCTTCTTGTCTCTTGTGGTGTGGTAAAAAAAAACTTGGGTCACGACTTTGACTGCTGCTGCCCCTCCATGGTCAACAATTAAAAACATCCAAACCTCACTTCAAGGAGCTGAATTAAGGGGAGTTGAGTGGAAGCAAAGGTCATCTCGGCTGTCTTCTTCCCCGCACAGCCTAATTAAAACCACGTGCATGCTTCACGTGTACTCACGCTCCTCCCCAAGCTCATCGCACTCGCTTCGATTCATGTCTTAATTGCTGCTTGAGATATCAGTCTCCGTTCCGGTGTATAGGTCCTGTACGTGTTCCTAGGTCGTCATTTTGGCCAACGTAATACAAGTTATATACTACAAATTATATATCGCTAGAAACTTCAAACTCTGTACTTTCTAATGGTATAATTTGAATAGTGTAAAATTTAGATTATATTTGTTAAAATGACGATCTAAGGATACGCACAAGACCTATACACCGAGACGGAGGGAGTATCTAGTTCTTGGCTACGTGTACGTGTATGTACTGTCCAGCACTGCACTTCTCAGAGAAAACAAACTGGATTTCATGACCAAATGGGAACATGCTGAGTAGTGCCTTCAAAATATGTTCCACATAATTTTGTATTTAAGTAATTACGTAGAAGAGGCCCTATCAATGGCATTTTAAGTTTGAAGTGTCAAGTCGACATGACAACACGTATATGTAGCGTGTATGTATGTGACAGGAGGAAGGACGTCGACGCATGGACAGAAACATACTGGTCGATCGATCGTGTACCCCACCTATCGCTGTTGGGGCTAGCTAGTTAATTTGATACTCCCTGCCTACTAGCAAAGATAATCTAAATATTATTGATCAGTGTGTACTGTGTATAATTATTGTAATCGTATATATACTACTACTTGAGATGCTTAGGCGCGTAGCTAGCCAGATTATCTAAGTACAAGAGCCTAATTAAGCTGGCAACCTAGCTAGCCACTTCATATTTGTACTAGCTAGCTAGAGATCTGAAGTTCAGAAAATATAATGAGAGATCGTGATATGAATGTCCTTAGTTCGATCTAACAGCCCACCAGGTTAAACTTCCAGTTTTCCATGGTCGTGCCTACTGTTGTATGGTAGCAGCAGCTATATAACTATGATAGTGTTGTTCATAAGCTTCAGGTGTTAACTCACTAGGCTAGATCATCTCCGTAGGCTACTGTCTATTCACCAAGTAACACATGATCTGAGAGATGGAGAGAGGGAGAACCGAGAGGAAGAGAGGAGACTACCTGCTCCTTGGCTCGAGGAGCCCGAGCCGTTGGCCATGGCGATGGACGACGGCGTGAGTGGCGGTGGCAATGGACTTCCCGTGGTTAGCGCTAGTCTTAGATCGGATTGGGATATCGGTGGGGCGACTGGCAACGACGAACCTCATATCGTGTGCCCCGGCCCCCACCTCTTTATATAGCGCTGCCACAGGGGCCCACCAACCATGTTTCGGTTGGACGCCCCCGATCAGGGCGCGTGAGAGGGGAAACGGGATCGAGTCGTTGGACTCGGTCCTTGAACGTTGGAGATCATCCTAACATTCTCCCCCTTGATCTCAACTTTACTTTTAACTTTATACTTTATACTTTACTTGTTTCATCACTGATCAGTATATAGAGCATGTTTCATCGTCACAGCTCAATTGCCGATAGAATCAGAGAGCCACTATACACTTTTCTGTTTTGAAACAAATTCTGATACTTTTGGGCCTCTTATGATCCAGGAATCATAGGCTTGCCATTAAACCCATGCCGGCTAAGTGTTCCTTGAACACATTGGGTGGTAAGCCTTTCGTTAGCGGATCCACAAGCATATTCTTTGTCCTTATATGCTCGAGTCTTATAGTTTGATTCTAGATTTTATCTTTCATAACATAATACTTTACTTCTATTGGTCTAGTAGCTTTACTCGACTTGTTGTTGTGAGCATAAAATACTGCCGGCTGGTTGTCATAGTACATCTTTATTGGTTTGTCAATACAATCCACCACTTTCAAGTCGGGTATAAATTTCTTTAGCCATAACACCTGATTCGTGGCCTCAAAACATGATATAAATTCGGCATACATCGTGGATGATGCAACTATTGTCTATTTGCAGCTTCTCCATGAAATAGCCCCTCCTGCGAGAGTGAACACATATCCTGTTGTGGACTTTCTTTCATCTTTGTCTCCCGCATAATCTGCATCTGAATACCCTTTTGTCTCTAGGGAATCAGATCTTCTATAAGTTAGCATGAGGTCTGTTGTGCCTTGCACATAACGCAATACTTTCTTTACCATCTTCCAGTGCTCTATGCCTGGATTTGACTGATATCTACCGAGTACCCCGGTGATAAAAGCTAAGTCAGGGCGAGTTAATACGTCCAAAACGTATCTACTTTCCCGAATACTTTTGCTATTGTTTCTCCTCTAATTTGTGTGTTTTGAATACAACTAACACGGACTAACGCTGTTTTCAGCAGAATTGCTCTGGTGTCTCGTTTTTGTGCAGAAATCCGACTTTCAGGAAAAAACCCGAAAAATACTGCAAAAAAATTCTATTTTGCCAGAAGACCCACGGAGCCAGAAGGAGAGACGAAGGGGGGCTGTGGCCTGGGCTCACCACCAGGGGGCGCGGCCCAGCCCTGGCCGCGCCCACCTGTGGTGAGGCCACCTCGGTCATCGCCTCGACCCCTTCTTCCACCTACATATACCCTCTGACCTGAAAACAGCGGGGGTTCGGCGTTTTCCCCAGATAGACTTCCGCTACGCCGCCGCCATCAGAAACCGCGATTCGGAACCAGAAACTCCGTTCTGGCACCCTGCCGAAACGGGGATTCGGAGGAGATCTTCATCACCATCATCACCGACGTCTCTCCATCAACCATCCATGACTCCCCCATCCATGTGTGATGCGGTGACCCAGCATACCACTGCATGTTGTAGTATGCAAGTCATTGATATAACACTTGCGGAACAAGCCTCCACAAATATTACATCCCTCAGAATGGTACAGCAGAAACATTGCGGGCCCAAATACAAACTGAACTACATATTAATACAAACCAAAGCGTGATGATGACGAAGTGCTCCCCATAAGAGAACACCTCAAGTGCTTAGTGTTTACAACAACTAGAAAGCTTCAAATAATTAAACAAGAGAAGAACTCAACAACTTATTCCTATTCTACAGTTGCTCAGTTCCTCGGCTACGATACTACTCTACTAGTTAGTACTCCTTCACTCTGACTCCTCGCCGGAAGATGCTCCGTAGCGAATGAAGTAATCCACGCCTTCGACTCCGCGAGAGAGATCTGGCTCCTCGTAGAAGATGTCCTGCTGGCCTTCGATGGCGTTCAGAGTTGCCTCATCAAGCTCTTCACAGTCTAGCAAGGATTTAAGAGATTGGGGGTGAGTAACGAGCGTTACCCAGCAAGTTTCTTTAGAAAAAAGTTGTGTGATATGCACTATCTACAGCCATGGACCCAAAAGAGACATAGGCTAATGCAAGGTTTTATCAAAGGTTTCTTGAAAGATTGCTTTTACTTTAGAAAACTATGCCCAACAGCCAACACATGGTATTAGTGCCTTGAGAGCACCTTTCCTGCCGCGTTCGCAGCTCCTTCCCGGAACAAGGGGTAACATGTCACATCTTTTTACACTCTGCAGAGGTGTGTCCTTTCAAAAGAGATCAAAGTCTTGCTGCACAACCGGGCGTACATTCCCGTCCACACTTCCATGGTGTGGGGCCCTGTCATTGATCCAAGCCAATCACTGCCTTCTCCGCACAATGCATGCCCACCCAATTCACGCAAGCAGGTTGTGCCCCCGATATTCACCCCCAACGATGAAGTACCTAGGCGTCCCTTGCGGACCATCATAGACACCAGTGGCCGTGGGCACTAAGGGGTCCCACCCATGTGCACGTATTCTTTCAAGATATACGGCGTACGGTAGCTGAGTGTCCGTTGACATGCAAATGAGAGAAGATACAGGTGACTTTCCCGTCCCATTCCAAGTCTCTTGGACGACACGGTTTTTACGGCACAAGAATAACTGTAGCATTGGTAGTTAGTCCTAGGTTTACTTTCCCATGCAAGTGGAACCTCCACCACCACAATCTTACCGTGGTTCCACCTGCCAGCCCTCCTAGGTTATCACCACTGGTCGATAACCTCTAGTCATATTATTTATGAAAATAGGTTTTCCATTCCTTTTGAAATGTTAGAGTTTGAAGTCAACACTTTGCAAGAAGTTTCCAAAACCAGTGCAATCAAGAGATATGAGCAAGATAAACTTGCCTTGTGACTAAAAGGTAATGGAGTCGGATACTTGGCGATACTCCTGATCTCCTTGTTCTACATAAATCCAATCATTGTCCGGTAAGGACAATGTTTCAAGAAGCAAATGGATGCTATGTGCAATGATATGCAATGCATGGTGATTCTTTGTCTTTGTTTTCTTATTTGTGTGTTTTACCCAAGACTTGGTATGGTTAAAGTGTTTTAACACAACACAAAGTACTATTGGTGTGTTTTACCCTGAATATGGTATTGAAACAATTAATTAAAGTTTGAAATCAATTTTGAAATTATAAAACTTTTGTTGGAGTTATTTGAAAAGAAAAGGAATTGGTTTAATAAAGAAAAGGCTTCATTTTTATTTGTTTAATAAAAGTTAAAGTGTTTTGGTAAAAATGGAAATTAAAGAATATCACATTCTGAATTTATTTTGAAAAGTGAGGTAAAGTATAATGTTACTCAATTATATAATTAATTACAGAAAGAAATTATTTTAAGAGGTAATTCTAACACTTGATTAAATTTCAAATTTGAATTTAATTGAAAAAGATTTGAATTGAAAAATGGAATTTGGATTGGATGTTTGAAATGGCCTAGGCCCATTGGCCTGGCCCAGCCCACCCAGCTGGGGTCTAACCCCACCGGTCAGGCTCTGGGTCGGTCAAACCGACCCAGACCGGCCTCACTTCCTTTCCCCTCTCCTCGTGCGACTCTCTCCTGAACCCTAATCGCCCTCGTCGCCGCCCGATGATTCCGGCCGCCTCCGATAAACTTCACCGCCGCCACCTTGGGCAAAATGGTCGCCACCCTGCCCCCTTCCTCCTCCACCAAGTGGATTCGGAAACCTTCGCCTTTCCGACGAGATCTGGGTCTAACCCAGCTCGGGTTTTGCTGGCTCCTTTCGCCACCAAGCTCGACACCACACCGGAATTTCTCCTGGTGCTCGCTGTGCGCCTCTGGGGTGGTCGTGGTGGCTGAGCGGCACAGGTGGAAGCATCCTCGGCGGGTGCTCCCTGTGCTGCGACGCCGCCGCCGGTGAAGACTTCCTCGGGCTGCGCCTGGTTGGCCGCGCGAGCACTGCCTCGCCATGCTAGCCAGGTCTGCACCTGGGCGATTGGTGAGTGCTTGTCTCCTCCTCCACCTGCCCTTTTCTTCTATGGCCTCTGTCCTCGGCCATCTTGGCCGAATGCCAAGCTCTCTGTGCTGATGCTATAGCTACTGTATGTTGTTAGCTTGATGTTTGCTTTCAGTTAAGTGTGGCTGTGCTATAGCATGTGATGATCTAGCTGCGTCTCAAATCCTTTGTCAGTGCACTTTCTGACAGAAGTGTTAATCTGAACTTTGCTCAATTGCAATGTTCAGTTGGTAGTTGTGTTGATGATACATGATTCCTAGCTGTGTACTGGGAAAATGATTTAATCAAAAATCCTTGATACTGGTAGTGTATTGGGATGGCTATGATTTATTCTAGGCTATGCCTGGTATGCTCTATTTGTCCTAATTAAGTTGTGCAAACTGGATTCCATTAATTCAGCTATTGTTGCTGTTAATGAATATGATTCCTGGCAGATTTAGCTCAGGGAAATGATTTAGTTTACCAATACCTGCAAGAAGGTTGTTTCTTTGAAATAGTGAGGAGCTGTGATGAGGTGCATGTCCACTATGGACATGTGCCCAGCAGCTCCTGCTCTGCTGCTTCTTTCATTGGTGAACTTGCCTATTTTTGCATGAGCCAGTGATGCTGGTCTGAGGCTAGTGATAGGTAGTGAGGTGCACTACATGATTTTGTGCCCACTGCTGTGATTCTGGACTAGTGATAACATTACTTGTGTGACTGAGGTGTATGTCCACTAGGACATGTGCCCAGCACAAGCTTTCTCAGTGCAGCTACAGCTATTGTTACTGTCATCTGCCTCTGAAGCAAAAGCTGAGGCTTTTTACTTGAATGAATCTAATTGGCTTAGCACAAAATTCTCCTAGTGATATACTGAGCAAAGCATCACTTTGCTAGTCTGAGGGAAAGTCTTTCAAGACCCAAACATGCATGATTTCATGGCAGTGAAATATGTGATGCAGAAGTATCCACCTGTTGGCTAGAGTTTTGCAGCTGAGGTCTTGATGTTGAACTGCTTCTGCTTGCTGGAGAGTTGTGGTTTGCTCCTAGCTTGTTCTTCTCCTCCTGGTTCGACTCCTGCCTGCCCTTCTCCTCCTAGTAAAGCTTCTGGTGCCTGCCCTTCTCCTCCTGGTCAGGGACTGCTCCACCTTGACACCCTCTTCAGCTTCCAGGGATTCAAATCCTTGGTTTGTTTGTTAGATGGTATTTGGTGCTATGAAAAGAACTGAGTTCTTTTGTGCTGGTGTTGTGTTTGTCGAGTGAGCTGCTAGCTCCTGGCCGAGCTGATCTACTCCAGCAGCTGCTTCACTGCTTTGCTGTGGTGCTGACAACACCACACCCAGTCAGTGTGATTGAGCTGCTTGTAAGCAGCTACTCTGCTTGTCACCCATGCTTGATCTGATCCTCACTACTCTCTCTCTGTGACGCTGTGAATGCTAAAGTGTTGGGTGCACATTCTGTTTGTACCCATTTTATGAGAACAGATACTAAACTTGGTTCAAAAACTCAATGATGCAAATGGCAATATAATTGCCAAAGTCTGAGAGTACTAATCCTAACACATTCTCTTCTTCTTTTAGTTTTATGTTTCTTTTGCAGGTTATATGATCAAGATGGAGATCATGAAGACTATTGTAGATAGTTTAGAATTAGGTTTCTTTTATTTTTCACTGATGTAATCTTCTTTTCAGTTTACTATGATGTAAAGACATTGTATATGTGTTTAATATTAATAAAGTAACATTTCAGTTTGTTTTATTTACTTATTCTATTTCTATTTTCCAGCTCAATTAAATATTGAGTTATATTTATTAATGGTTATTTATTCAAATCTAATAATATTGAAAATCAAAACAAGATACTAAGAATACTTAAACATCATCATCAAGAGATCATAACAAAGCTCATAGCATTTTAATAACATCTAACCCTAAATATTATTAGATAGAAGCTTGTTCTCTCAGGTTTTTGAATTTGCAAAAAATTTACCCAGATTTTTAGATGCATGAATGCACAAAGGTCCTATTTCTACCCTTCGTTTATTCCTAAATGCTGGGATATTACAGTCTTTCCCCCTTATCGGAACTTCATCCCGAAGTTATAACTTTGTGTACCTGAAGAGTTCTGGATATGCTTGTATCAAATCTTCTTCTTTCTCCCAGGTTGCCTCTCGTTCAGAGTGATGTTTCCATTGCACTTTACAGAACTTTATAGCACGATTCCGAAGCCTTTTCCAGTTCTCCTCTAGAATCTTTGTTGGCTTCTCCTCATAAGTCAGGTCTGCTTGAAGATCCAGGTCATCATGAGTAATAGAGTCTTCAGGTGCTTTCAGACACTTCCGAAGTTGAGAAACATGGAAAACATTGTGAACTTGCTTCAATTTTGCTGGAAGCTCCAATACAAAAGCAACACTCCGATTCTAACTCAAAATCTTGAATGGTCCAATGTATCTCGGGCTTAACTTCCCTTTAATACCAAACCTCTTGATTCCTTTCATAGGACTAACTTTCAAATAGACCATATCCCCTACTTTGGGCTCCCATGTCCGCCTCTTCTGATCTGCATAACTCTTTTATCTACTCTGGGCTATCTTCAAACGATCCCGGATGATATCAATGATACCTTGTTTCTCTTGGATGAAATCAGTTTCAAATTCATGGTTGCCTCCAGGCTCAAACCAACATATTGGGGATCTACACTTGCGTCTGTATAGTACTTCAAATGGTGTTGCCTTCAAGCTACTTTGAGAGCTGTTGTTGTAGGAAAATTCTGCTAAGGGTAAGTGTTCATCCCACGAACCTCCAAAATCTAGAGCACATGCACGTAGCATATCCTCCAGGATTTGATTAGTTCTTTCCGTTTGCCCTCCAGTTTGAGGATGATAAGCAGTGCTAAAATCCAACTGTGATCCCAGTGCTGCATAATGATTTCCCGAGAATGTTGATGTGAAAACAGACCCTCTATCCGAGACGATCTTCTTAGGTACTCCATGCTTGCTGACGATCTCTCTTACATAAATTTCTACCAGCTTTTCTGCACTATCTTTTTGATTCACAGCCAAGAAATGTGCACTCTTGGTGAGTCGATCAACTATTACCCATATCATATCCTTGTGTCTCTTAGTTAAAGGTAAACCGGTAATGAAATCCATTCCGATTTCCTCCCATTTCCACTCCGGAATATCCAAAGGTTGTAGTAACCCTGCTGGACTTTGATGTTCAGCTTTGACTCTCTGACAAGTATGGCATTCCGCTACATACTTGGCTATATCCCGCTTCATGTTATTCCACCAAAACAACTCCTTGAGATCCATGTACATCTTCGTACTTCCCGGATGTATGGAGTATGGTGTCTCATGAGCCTCCTTGAGAATCAGTCCTTTGATCTCTGGTATATCTGGCACACAAATTCTGTTTTGGAACCAGAGTGAATTGAAATCACCTAGACGGAATTCAGATGGTCTACCTTCTTCAATTTTATGGATTTCTTCAGTGATGAAAGGATCTTCATCTTGTCTTCTGAAGATAGTGTATTTCAAGTTGCTTTGTCTTTCCTCCATCACCCTCGTAGTGTAAATACTTCCCAGAGATTTGACTTCTAGACATTGTATTTCCAGTCTTTCAAGATCCTTGAGCAATTCCTCCGAAAGTTCTCTATCCAATAGCTGTGTTTCTGTACTCTTCCTGCTTAATGCATCAGCTACCACATTAGCCTTTCCAGGAGTATAATTGATGGTAAGATCATAATCCTTGATCAATTCTAGCCATCTTTTCTGTCTCATGTTCAACTCCTTCTGAGTAAATAAATATTTAAGACTCTTGTGATCGGTGTATAGCTCACATTTGGCTCCATAGAGAAATTGCCTCCATTGCTTGAGAGCAAACACAACTGCTGCCAATTCTAGGTCATGAGTTGGGTAATTGACTTCATGTGGCTTGAGTTGTCTTGATCCATAAGCAATTACCTTTCGGTCTTGCATCAAAACACAACCCAAACCATTCTTGGATGCATCGCAGTAAACTATGTAATCCTTTCTAGTTTCTGGTACTGCTAAGATAGGTGCTGTTGTGAGTTTCTTTTTTAGCTCTTGAAAGCTCTCTTCACATTTATCAGACCACTCAAATGGAGTGTTTTTCCTTAACAATTTTGTCATCGGCCCTGCTATCTTCGAAAATCCTTCAATGAATCTCCGATAGTATCCGGCCATTCCCATAAAACCTCTAATTTCCTTCACATTGGTTGGTGCTTGCCAATCCAAAACTGACTGAACTTTGCTTGGATTCACGGCAATCCCCTCCTTGCTAATGACATGACCAAGGAATTCCACTTGATCTAGCCAGAATTCACACTTGCTGAATTTAGCATACAGCTGATGTTCTCTTAACACTTGCAATGCTATTCTGAGATGTTTAGCATGATCCTCTTTATCAATGAACACTATCACAAACTTGTCCAAATATGGCATGAAAATCTTGTTCATCAAATTCATGAAAATTGCTGGAGCATTGGTCAAACCAAAAGGAACAACTAAGTATTCATGATGCACATACCTTGAGACAAATGCAGTCTTTGGTACATCTTCTGGCTTGATTTTAATTTGATGATAACCCGATCTCAAGTCAATCTTGGAGAAAACCCCAGCTCCATAAACTTGATCAAACAGATCTTGAATCCTTGGTAAAGGATACTTGTTTTTGATGGTGACATTGTTCAAATTCCTAAAATCCCCACACATTCTTCTGCCTCCATCTCTTTTATCAACAAATATAACTGGCGAACCCCAAGGTGATATACTTTCTTGGATAAATCCTTTACTCTCTAGCTCATCTAACTGCTCCTTTAGTTCTGTCAACTCCTTAGGACCCATTTTATAGGGTGCTTGAGATATTGGTGCTGTGCCTGGCTTCAGATCAATGGTGAATTCTATCTCCCGATCTGGTGGCATTCCCGGTAATTCTTGGGGAAATACATCCATGAACTCATTAACCACTGGAATATCTTCTAACTTAGCCTCTTTCAGAGAATTGAGTTGAATTCCAATCTCTACATGAGTGTGCTTATCTGCTTGATAAGTGATCCTTCCACCTCCAGGCTTCCGGATTGACACAGTCTTCTCTTCACAGTCAATGTGTGCTCCATGATCGGACATCCAATCCATACCCAGAACAACTTCAATATTTTTAAGTGGAAGAACATAGAGATCGGCAAAGTAAGGACAGTCACAGATCGTAATGACCTGGTCTGGTTTGAATTGGGATACTAAAATTTTACCCCCGACCGTCACAACAGTCATAGGATGAGCTATCGCCTGACATCTTAACCCATATTTTTCGACAAAATCTTTGGAAATGAATGATGTAGTGGCACCGGTATCAAAAAGAACTTTGCCGGGATGAGTAAGGATGCTGAGCGTACCTATGACCGCCATTTCAGAATTGTTAGCTTCCTCCAGACATGTGCAATTCAGCTTCCCAAAAGTCCGGCCTCTTTTACCGTTCCCATTCTTGCTGCTACTGCCACCTCCAGATGCAGGTCGTCCACCTCCTCCTGTCTTGCCTCCACTGTTAGCTGGCCAACCACCAGCTGGTTTGTTTGGACAATCTGGACGAATGTGCCCCTCTTTTCCACAAGCGTGGCATATAATCCTTGGCTTCATACATTCCCCCTTGAAATGTCCTGGAAGTCCATAGTTATGATAGATGATCTGACCTCTTGGTGTGAACGTCTTCCGATTGGGTGGAACTCCTCCTGTCCTGACTCTGGGTTTGAAACTTAGATTTGGAGTACTTCGGGTTGGTTGAACTTTCTTGGCTTTAGTCTTGGCCCTCTTCAGTCGACTCATCTGAACCAACTTATAATCATTCTCCCAGGTAATGGCTGTATCCATCAATTCTTGGAAGTTACGCGGTTTCGTCAACTTTATCTGCATTGCCGCGTATGGATCTAGTCCCCTGAGGAACCTTTTCATCCTCTTGCCGTCAGTACTCACCTCGTCACTTGCATAACGAGAGAGTCTTGTGAACTCCTTGATGTATGCCATCATTGTTGCACTTCCCTGCTTGAGGTCTTCAAATTCCCTCCTCTTGAGCTCAACCACACTTTCTGGCACATGAAAGGTACAGAATTTTTCTTTGAACTCTTCCCAAGAGAATACCTTCTTCGGATGTTGAAGTGTCACCTCATTATCCCACCATGCTGTGGCTGGTCCAGATAGAAGGTGTACAGCATAACGAACCTTCTCCTCGTCATTGGCTCCCATAGCCTTCAATTTTCTCTCGGTGTCCATCAGCCAGTCTTCCGCATCCTTAGGTTCCACCGCGGAAGCAAAAGGAAGTGGTTTTGCATTGAGGAAGTCAGAAAGACTTACCCCTCTTGCTTTCGGAACCCTTCCGGCTCCAACATGCCCCATGAGCTCTTGCATAAATTTGTTCTGTGTCTCTTGCATGAACTGGATATACTGCATAAAGCTTTGTTCCACCAAAGGCCTGAATGGTGGTGGTGGTAAATGATCTTGAGCTTCTTGATCAGCCTTAGCTTTGGCTTCCCTTTCTGTCTGCTGGTCATTCATTGCCTTCGCTTGAGCTTCTTGCGCCAAGCGCTGTTCTTCTGTTTCGGCAGCTACACCCGCATCCATAGCCCCTCTAGTCCTGTAACATCAAGCGAAGATCTCATAATTACACCATGCCCATGCTTTCTGAGCTTCACTTCATGCCCAGAACTAGTCACACAATGGAAAACAGAAATCCAACTCCAAATGGAAGATCGCAAGAAAACCGAATACAAGGTACATATTATACAACACATACAAACCGATACAAAGTCATTATTACAACACGTACTCTCACACGTGGAGTACACTCATAGATCGAGACTGGATAGTTCTACCGTCTCTCTTATTATTACAACATACTACTAGCACTAGCTGCATTCACAGATACAACTAAGCTTCTGACTTGGTCTTGACATCACGTCCTGATCTCATGGCTCATAGTACATACCCGGAGTCCACCCGTGCTGGCGTGTAGTCCGACGCACTGTCTCTGGAACGAACGGCCTACCGCCCGGAACATAGTCCGAGTCAGACGTGTCCATCGTAGAGGTATCACTCAACACGAGTCCATTCAGTCCAAGGTAGCTCTCAAAGTACACCCTGGTCTTGTGAGCAGTCATAGTAGGAAAAGGCTCCACCTCTCCATAACACACACTCTCAGTGCAGTAGGTGTGGTCAAACGGTGCATCCTGCTCCATAAGTGTCTCAACTGGCTCCTGACTCTCAAACTGAACCTCCATAGGATCCTCCTCCTCAACAGATACAACAGGAGTGACTACGGCATCGCTCCCTCCTGCTGCGTGAGCTGTCCCTCCATACGAGCTAGTGTACTGCTGGCCGTCTCCCAGCCAGTCAAACCTCCACCCATCAGAGTTCTCAATGGGAAGCTCGGACCCCGAGACCCCCTTGAGACCCTGCTGCGCCTCCATACTAGAAGTGATAACTGGGTAATGTATAGGCTCTGGAGTGAGTGAATACCTGGAAGGTCCAGGCTATGTCGGGTAACTGTGAGTTCCCACCACCGGCGAGAAGTGTGATCCCTCCGACTCCTGCCTAGTCATCTGTGCTCGCTCCTGCCTCCTAGTAGTGTCTGTGAGGTAATGGATCAAGAAGTCTGGCTGCCAACTTCGGCTTCTTCTTCACCAGAACATCGTGATCCATTCCCGGCTCATCCATCAGTGAGTCATGAGGAATAGCGGTAAAAGTGGTACCTGCTAACTCCACCGCTCTGTACTCTCTAATAGTCGCAATAGCTCACACTACCGCCTCGTGATAAGCTGTAGTCTCTCCTCTTCCTTCTCCGGAAGGCTGAACTGGACTAGGTGCTAATCCATCTGGTAGCATGATCACGACATGGTACTTAACCGCAGTCCCGTCATCCTTGTAAGTATAGGTCTTAACAGGGATGTCGGTGCTGAGTCCAAAAGCCCGTAGCAGTGATCCTAACTGCTCGGTCAAAGTTCCCTCATAGTCTTCCAGAGTCTTCCTCTGTGACCAAACGGTGCGTGCTGGAATTTTCGATGCCATAATAGCTGTTACAAGAATAGGATATAGAATTAGTATGATGCATCATAATAAAGAATTGTAACACTAAAAATATGACTAAGTTATTCCCAAGTGAATAACCATCATAGATTTAGAGAACTCTTTACCGTTGCTACTAGACTCCTACAGGTTCTATCCCTTTACTAGGTTTTCAACCTAAGGTCAAAGCAATTGCTCTGATACCAGCTGCGGTGACCCAGCATACCACTGCATGTTGTAGTATGCAAGTCGTTGATATAACACTTGTGGAACAAGCCTCCACAAATATTACATCCCTCAGAATGGTACAGCAGAAACATTGCGGGCCCAAATACAAACTGAACTACATATTAATACAAACCAAAGCGTGATGATGACGAAGTGCTCCCCATAAGAGAACACCTCAAGTGCTTAGTGTTTACAACAACTGGAAAGCTTCAAATAATTAAACAAGAGAAGAACTCAACAACTTATTCCTATTCTACAGTTGCTCGGTTCCTCGGCTACGATACTACTCTACTAGTTAGTACTCCTTCACTCTGACTCCTCGCCGGAAGATGCTCCATAGCGAATGAAGTAATCCACGCCTTCGACTCCACGAGAGAGATCTGGCTCCTCGTAGAAGATGTCCTGCTGGCCTTCGATGGCATTCAGAGTTGCCTCATCAAGCTCTTCACAGTCTAGCAAGGATTTAAGAGATTGGGGGTGAGTAACGAGCGTTACCCAGCAAGTTTCTTTAGAAAGAAGTTGTGTGATATGCACTATCTATAGCCATGGACCCAAAAGAGACATAGGCTAATGCAAGGTTTTATCAAAGGTTTCTTGAAAGATTGCTTTTACTTTAGAAAACTATGCCCAACAGCCAACACAGGGTATTAGTGCCTTGAGAGCACCTTTCCTGCCGCATTCGCAGCTCCTTCCCGGAACAAGGGGTAACATGTCACATCTTTTTACACTCTGCAGAGGTGTGTCCTTCCAAAAGAGATCAAAGTCTTGCTGCACAACCGGGCGTACATTCCCGTCCACACTTCCATGGTGTGGGACCCAGTCATTGATCCAAGCCAATCACTGCCTTCTCCGCACAACGCATGCCCACCCAATTCACGCAAGCAGGTTGTGCCCCTGATATTCACCCCCAACGATGAAGTACCTAGGCGTCCCTTGCGGACCATCATAGACACCAGTGGCCGTGGGCATTAAGGGGTCCCACCCATGTGCACGTATTCTTTCAAGATATACGGCGTACGGTAGCTGAGTGTCCGTTGACATGCGAACGAGAGAAGATATAGCTGACTTTCCCGTCCCATTCCAAGTCTCTTGGACGACACGGTTTTTACGGCACAAGAATAACTGTGGCATTAGTAGTTAGTCCTAGGTTTACTTTCTCGTGCAAGTGGAACCTCCACCACCACAATCTTACCGTAGTTCCACCTGCCGGACCTCCTAGGTTATCACCACTGGTCGATAACCTCTAGTCATATTATTTATGAAAATAGGTTTTCCATTCCTTTTGAAATGTTAGAGTTTGAAGTCAACACTTTGCAAGAAGTTTCCAAAACCAGTACAATTAAGAGATATGAGCAAGATAAACTTA
The DNA here is from genome assembly GCA_007115705.1 of Dactylis glomerata. Classification (NCBI taxonomy): domain Eukaryota; kingdom Viridiplantae; phylum Streptophyta; class Magnoliopsida; order Poales; family Poaceae; genus Dactylis; species Dactylis glomerata. The sequence goes on along the minus strand of QXEO01001415.1, from coordinate 43,791 downwards.
CCTTGTGACTAAAAGGTAATGGAGTCGGATACTTGGCGATACTCCTGATCTCCTTGTTCTACATAAATCCAATCATTGTCCGGTAAGGACAATGTTTCAAGAAGCAAATGGATGCTATGTGCAATGATATGCAATGCATGGTGATTCTTTGTCTTTGTTTTCTTATTTGTGTGTTTTACCCAAGACTTGGTATGGTTAAAGTGTTTTAACACAACACAAAGTACTATTGGTGTGTTTTACCCTGAATATGGTATTGAAACAATTAATTAAAGTTTGAAATCAATTTTGAAATTATAAAACTTTTGTTAGAGTTATTTGAAAAGAAAAGGAATTGGTTTAATAAAGAAAAGACTTCATTTTTATTTGTTTAATAAAAGTTAAAGTTTTTTGATAAAAATGGAAATTAAAAGAATATCACATTCTGAATTTATTTTGAAAAGTGAGGTAAAGTATAATGTTACTCAATTATATAATTAATTACAGAAAGAAATTATTTTAAGAGGTAATTCTAACACTTGATTAAATTTCAAATTTGAATTTAATTGAAAAAGATTTGAATTGGAAAATGGAATTTGGATTGGGTGTTTGAAATGGCCTAGGCCCATTGGCCTGGCCCAGCCCACCCAGCTGGGGTCTAACCCCACCAGTCAGGATCTGGGTCGGTCAAACCGACCCAGACCGGCCTCACTTCCTTTCCCCTCTCCTCGTGCGACTCTCTCCCAAACCCTAATCGCCCTCGCCGCCGCCCGATGATTCCGGCCGCCTCCGGTGAACTTCGCCGCCGCCACCTTGGGCAAAATGGTTGCCACCCTGTCCCCTTCCTCCTCCACCAAGTGGATTCGGAAACCTTCGCCTCTCCGACGAGATCTGGGTCTAACCCGACTCGGGTTTTGCCGGCTCCTTTCGCCACCAAGCTCGACACCACGCCGGAATTTCTCCTGGTGCTCACTGTGCGCCTCTGGGGTTGTCGTGGTGGCTGAGCGGCACAGGTGGAAGCATCCTCGGTGGGTGCTCCCTGTGCTGCGATGCCGCCGCCGGTGAAGACTTCCTCGGGCTGCGCCTGGTTGGCCGCGCGAGCACTGCCTCGCCATGCTAGCCAGGTCTGCACCTGGGCGATTGGTGAGTGCTTGTCTCCTCCTCCACCTGCCCTTTTCTTCTCTGGCCTCTGTCCTCGGCCATCTTGGCCGAGTGCCAAGCTCTCTGTGCTGATGCTATAGCTATTGTATGTTGTTAGCTTGATGTTTGCTTTCAGTTAAGTGTGGCTGTGCTATAGCATGTGATGATCTAGCTGCATCTCAAATCCTTTGTCAGTGCACTTTCTGATAGAAGTGTTAATCTGAACTTTGCTCAATTGCAATGTTCAGTTGGTAGTTGTGTTGATGATACATGATTCCTAGCTGTGTACTGGGAAAATGATTTAATCAAAAATCCTTGATACTGGTAGTGTATTGGGATGGCTATGATTTATTCTAGGCTATGCCTGGAATGCTCTATTTGTCCTAATTAAGTTGTGCAAATTGGATTCCATTAATTTAGCTACTGTTGCTGTTATGAATATGATTCCTGACAGATTTAGCTCAGGGAAATGATTTAGTTTACCAATACCTGCAAGAAGGTTGTTTCTTTGAAATAGTGAGGAGCTGTGATGAGGTGCATGTCCACTATGGACATGTGCCCAGCAGCTCCTGCTCTGCTGCTTCTTTCATTGGTGAACTTGCCTATTTTTGCATGAGCCAGTGATGCTGGTCTGAGGCTAGTGATAGGTAGTGAGGTGCACTACATGATTTTGTGCCCACTGCTATGATTCTGGACTAGTGATAACATTACTTGTGTGACTGAGGTTTATGTCCACTAGGACATGTGCCCAGCAGAAGCTTTCTCAGTGCAGCTACAGCTGTTGTTACTGTCATCTGCCTATGAAGCAAAAGCTGAGGCTTTTTACTTGAATGAATCTAATTGGCCTAGCACAAAATTCTCCCAGTGATATACTGAGCAAAGCATCACTTTGCTAGTCTGAGGGAAAGTCTTTCAAGACCCAACCATGCATGATTTCATGCACTGGCAGTGAAATATGTGATGCAGAAGTATCCACCTATTGGCTGGAGTTTTGCAGCTGAGGTCTTGATGTTGAACTGCTTCTGCTTGCTGGAGAGTTGTGGTTTGCTCCTAGCTTGTTCTTCTCCTCCTGGTTCGACTCCTGCCTGCCCTTTGCTACTCGGTGATGGCGCCAGCAAAGAGCTGTGGCGTGTAGTTAACGTGGGAGCAGTAAGTCCTTATGCGTGGTGATGACCAGCCCGTTGGGAACCCCAAGAGGAAGGTATGATGAGTGTAGCGGCTAGTTTTCCCTCAGTTAAGAAACCAAGGTTTATCGAACAGGAGAGGAGAGACAATGATGACTGAAGGTGTTGTGGAACCTGCACACACACAAACAAATACTTTGTTCCCAACTTGCGATGAGGTTGTCAATCTCACCGGTTTGCTTGAAACAAAGGTTATGAGCGTATCGAGTGGAAAACAGTAGAGTATGCTAGTAAAGTAAACAGTACGAGAAAAGTAAACAGGTGATTGCAATATGATGTAAATAGGACCGGGGTCCACAGTTCACTAGTGGTGTCTCTCCATAGATAAAATAACACATGTTGGGTAAACAAATTACAGTTGGGCAATTGATAGAATAGAGATAACGTGATATGTCAAGAAGATCACTATGAGATTTACTCTGGGCATTACAACAAAATACATAGACCGCCATCCAACTGCATCTATGACTAATAATCCACTCCCTGGGATATCAATCCGAACACCCTAGAAGTATTAAGTTGCGAACAACAGATAATTGCATTAAGCAAAGTGTGTAATGTAAACAAAGCATATGCCCTTGAGCATATGAATGTTGTTTTCTCCCTAGTAGCAACAACACATCTACCACCTTAGAGGTTTCTGTCACTCCCCCAGGTGAAATAGAGACATGAACCCACTATCGAGCATAAATACCCCCTCTTGGAGTCACTAGCAACTACTCGGCCAAGATAGCTACTAACAACGGAGAGCATGCAAGATCATAAACAACATAGAGATAACAAAAGATATAATTCAGTACAACAACTTAATCATAAACACCAATATTCATCGGATCCCAACAAACCAAACATGTAGAATTACATAACGGTGATCTCAATCATGTATGGCAGCTCATGAGATCTAAACATGAAGCACATAGTGGAGAAGACAACCATCTAGCTACTGCTATGGACCCATAGTCCAAGGTAGACTACTCACTCATCGCTCCGGAGGCAAGCATGGCGATGAAGAAGACCTCCGGTGGCGATTCCCCTCTCCGGTAGGGTGCTGGGAAGAGCTTCTGGACCCTCCCGATCTTCGGGTCGACGGCGGCGGCGTATCGCGATGTGTTCTGGAAATCTGATCGGGTACTTAGGTTTTTCTCGTCGGGGGGTCTTTATAGGCGAAGGGGCGATGTCAGAGGTGGAGCCAGGCTCCCTCACACAGGGGTGGCGCGGCCAGGGGCCTGGCCGCGCCGGCCCTGTGTGTGGGGCCCTGGTGGCCCCTCTCCGTCTCTCCTTCGGATCTCTGGAAGCTTCCGGGAAAAATAAGACTTCAGGAACTTGTTTCGTCCAATTCCGAGAATATTTCCTGTGTATCACTTCTGAAACACAAAAACAGCAGAAACATGAAACTGGCACTGTGGCCCTTCGTTAATAGGTTAGTTCCGGAAAATGCATAAAAATGCCACTAAGTGTAACGAAACAATATGCAAATGGTGTAAAAACAAGCATGGAGCATCAAAAATTATAGATACGTTCGAGACGTATCAAGCATCCCCAAGCTTAACTCCTGCTCGTCCTCGAGTAGGTAAGTGATAACAAAAGAATAATTTTTGAGGTGACATGCACCTACACAATCTTGATCATATATGTAAGCGTTGGTGAGCTGGGATCAATAGAACTTAAACATGGGCATGAAGATATAATCATGACAATAAGAACTTAGCAACCATGTTGTAAACATGCAAATGAACACAAACAAAAGATCATGATAATGAAACAACGAAAGTCAAATGTGTGTTCAAATCATAAGGAAAAACATACAAAAGGTTTTCAGCTTGTCCTTCAAAGAGAGCAAAACATAAATGCATAGGACACCTCAAAGTTTAAGAGGGCGACTAGATACAAGTAATTTTAAGAACAAGTGAAACCAACAATATGAATCAATCAATTAACTTTGGGACAATGCATATCACACTAAGAATGACAACTATGCTCTCCTAACGGTGCATAAAGAAAGAAGGTGGTGACTCAACATAAAAGTAGAAGAAAGGCCCTTCGCAGAGGGAAGCATTGATTGAGCATGTGCTAGAGCTTTTCATTTGTAAAACAGAGAGATAAAAATTGGTTTTGAGAGGTGGTTGTCTTTGTCAACGACTGGCAATGGGGTTCTTACTATCTTCCATACAAAAATGAAGCAAGTTTTTGAGAGAGAGATTGGCACTTTTGTGCTCTTTTTATAAAACTTGGCACTCCTCCCCACCTTTTTCCTTTCACATACCATGGCTAACCGATTCCATCGGGTGCCCACCAACATTCACATTCTTTGGAGGAGTGCCTTTTTTCTTCCCTTTTTTTTCTTTTTTTTTCTTTTTGGAATAAGCAATATGGAAGATAGCAAATCCGACCACTACGTCCCCATGAGCTGAAAACAGTGTCACAAAACGAGAAGTGTTTTGAAGGTTTTTGAAAGGTAGCACATGAAAATTTACTTTGGAATGGCTTACAAATACCATGCATAGGAGTTTATAGTGGACACAATGGAAAACTTTGGCTTTTAGGAGTTGGATGCACGAGTAGAGCTCATACTCAGTACAAGGCGAGGGCTAGCAAAAGACTGGGAGCGACCAACTAAGAGAGCAATAATGGCCATAATCATGCAAAGCGACAAAGCGACATTAAATGAAGCATAAGATGGCATCAAAAGTCAAAAACTAAATGATCATAAAGGCTATTGGCGACTTTGTAAGAGTCTAACATGTGTGAGCATGCGCCAAGTCAACCCAAATAAAGCATCAAGGAGAAAACCAAAATAATGCTTCCATACAATAAAAACAACGCATGATTTTTTTCAAAGGCTCATTAAGCAATCTCAGTTATTTGAGACAAGTCATGCTACAGCAAAACCACTAAGCATACTATCAAAAAGACATCAAGCATGACATGAAAAAGCCTAAGCCGCAGTCTACACAAGCTCCTTCTTGTACCACTATTTTGCACAAAGCTTTTTCTCTTTTCCAACACCATTTGAAATTTTTATAAACACCTCTTTTGATGAAAACCAATAAAGATCAGAGGAAAAAATACACCTTGATGAAAAGATATGACAAGGTCTGAACGCAAATCAAGGCGAAAACGAAAACCAAAAGCAGTAGCAAAAAAAGTAGAACGCTCGATGAACGATAAGAGTGAAAAACTGAGCGTTCCTTGCAAATGAAAACGAGTACATCTCCTCCAAAGGAAATTTGTTGGGGTACAACCATTTATTGCAGCAAACAAACAAACTAAACCAACTAAGAAAACTAAAACAACTGACGCTCCAAGAAAAACACATAGTGCATGAAGCAATAAAAATATAGTGTTTTGAAAGGTGACCTGATTTTTGCCGATGAAGAAGGGGTGCCTCGGGGACATCCCCAAGCTTTGACGCTTGTACTTCTTGGATATTTCTTGGGGTGATGCATGGGCATCCCCAAGCTTGAGCTTTTGTCCATTCTTTAACTCATCTCATCATTCTCCAATCCCTACACTTGAAAACTTCCTTCATATAAAACTAAACACAATTCTATTAGCAACATTATTGTAAGCATAAAATATATTCAACCTCTTTTAGCTTCAGGTCTCAACTCAAAACCACCACATATATAGCAAATACTACTGTAGCAACTCCCCAAAAAGTTCCATGATCAAAAGAACTCAAAAGAAAGCGATAAAGTGGCAAACACAAATATTGGCAGAAATCTGTCAAAACTGAACAGCTGACAAAGGACGAATTTTTGAAAGGTTTTCTGTTACTCAAATCAAAAAGTGTTCAACTAAGAAAAGTTTGGATATAACCTGGGGCATATGCACAAGAAATCGCAGGTCCAAAAGATAAACAGAGAATTTTCACGAATTTTTACGGTGCAGCACCGAAAACAGTTTCAGGACAGCAACATCCCCAAATCGTTACCTCACTCAAATTAGAGGCTTCTCTTGGCACAAAAACGAAATAAACAAGATAAGGAGCGGTCATTACAGTAGTAATGACTTCCAAGACTCAAATAAAAGAAAGAGTGCTGAAAAGAAAACATTGGGTTATCTCCCAAGAGTGCTTTTCTTTAACGCCTTTGAGCTAGGCGCAGAAAATTGCGAATCAAGTAATATCAAGTGATGAAGCATCAAGCTCATAATTTGCTCTAAGAATAGAGTCAAAAAGTAATTTCTTTATTTTCCTAGGGAAGTGTTCCATACCTTTCTTTAGTGGGAATTGATATTTGATAGTGCCTTCCCTCATATCAATGATAGCACCTACAGTTCGAAGAAAGGGTCTTCCCAAAATAATAGGACATGAAGCATGGCATTCAACGTCCATAACAAGAAAATCAACGGGAACAAGGTTATTGTGAACCACAATAAGAACATCATTAATCCTTCCCAAAGGTTTCTTCTTAGCAACATCAGCAATAGGAACATCAAAATAACACTTTTCAAGCGGTGGTAAATCAAGCATGTCATAAATCTTTCTAGGCATGATAGAAATACTAGCACCTAGATCATATAAAGCATGGCAATCATAACCATTAACATGCATATCAATGATGGGTTCCCAACCATCTTCTAACTTCTTGGGAACAGAGGCTTTTTGCTTCAACTTTTCATCCCTAATCTTTATGAGAGCATTGGTAATATGCTTAGTAAAAGCAATATTTAAAGAACTAGCGTTGGGAGTCAAAGCAAGCTTTTGCAAGAACAAAATTACTTCAGATATATTTCACCCATCAACATCAAAATCATTAAAAGAAATAGAGCTATCATCTCCCACACTCCGAAAAATTTCAGCACTCTTTTGAGAAAAAGTTTTGGCAGTTTTAGGCTTTTTAACACAAGGAGTGGGAGTTTTCTCTACATCAATCAAAGTAAGATGATTGCTAGCAGTAGGAGCAACATCATTAGAGGTAGTAATGGTACATACCTTCATCTCTCTAGCCATCTCATCTTCTCTTTCCCACCTGGCATGCAATTCCGCTAACAATCTAATATTTTCATCAATTCCAACTTGGATAGCATTAGCGGCAGCAACAATATTGCTCTCTTTCACATTATTAGGAAACACTTTTAATTTCAGAAGTTCAACATCATGAGCAAGGCTATCAACTTTAGAAGCAAGAATATCAATTTTGCCTAACTTTTCCTCAACAGACTTGTTAAAAGCAGTTTGCTTACCGATGAAGTCCTTGAGCATTACCTCAAGCTCGGAGGGCACGGCCCTAGTGTTGTTGTAGGAATTACCATAAGAGTTAACATAACCATTACCATTGGTAGAAGGATACGGCCTATAATTGTTACTAGCAAAATTGTTCCTATAAGCATTGTTGTTAAAATTGTTGTTTCTAATGAAATTCACATCAACATGCTCTTCTTGAGCAACCAGAGAGGCCAAAGGAACATTATTAGGATCAACATGGGTCCTATCATTAGCAAGCATAGCCATAATGGTATCAATCTTATCATTCAAGGAAGAGGTTTCCTCAACAGAATTTACCTTCTTACCTTGTGGAGCTCTCTCGGTGTGCCATTCAGAATAATTTACCATCATGTTGTCGAGTAGCTTTGATGCGGCGCCCAAGGTAAGGGACATAAAAGTGCCTCCAGCAGCTGAATCAAGTAGGTTCCTTGAAGAAAAATTCAGTCCTGCATAAAAAGTTTGGATAATCATCCAAGTAGTCAGTCCATGAGTGGGGCAATTCTTTATCATAGATTTCATTCTTTCCCAAGCCTGAGCAACATGTTCATTATCAAACTGAGTAAACTTCATAATATTGCTACGCAATGATATAATGTTAGCAGGAGGATAGTATCTACCAATAAAAGCATCCTTACACTTAGCCCATGAATCAATACTATTCTTAGTCAAAGACAGCAACCAATCTTTAGCTTTTCCTCTCAAAGAAAAAGGAAACAACTTGAGCTTAATAATATCACTATCAACATCCTTATATTTCTGCATCTCACATAGCTCAACAAAATTGTTGAGATGAGCTGCAGCATCTTCAGTACTAGCACCAGAAAATTGCTCTTTCATAACAAGGTTCAATAAAGCAGGCTTAATCTCATAAAAGTTTGCAGCAGGAATAGGTGGTGCAATAGGAGTGCAGATAAAATCACTATTGTTTGTGCTAGTGAAGTCACACAACTTGGTGTTTTCGGGATTGGCCATTTCAGCAAAACGAAAGTAAACAAGTAAAAACAGCTACCAAGGATTCTAATTTTTTTTTGGGTTTTTGATATAAAAGCAATGCAGGTAAAATAAAATAAAGTAAAGCAAAACAAATAACAAAGTAAAGAATGTGTGTGCGAAGAACTCCCCTCGCAGAAGTCTTCTCTTCCTCCCCGGCAACGGCGCTAGAAAAGAAGCTGCTACTCGGTGATGGCGCCAGCAAAGAGCTGTGGCGTGTAGTTAACGTGGGAGCAGTAAGTCCTTGTGCGTGGTGATGACCAGCCCATTGGGAACCCCAAGAGGAAGGTATGATGAGTGTAGCGGCTAGTTTTCCCTCAGTTAAGAAACCAAGGTTTATCGAACAGGAGAGGAGAGACAATGACGACTGAAGGTGTTGTGGAACCTGCACACACACAAACAAATACTTTGTTCCCAACTTGCGATGAGGTTGTCAATCTCACCGGTTTGCTTGAAACAAAGGTTATGAGCGTATCGAGTGGAAAACAGTAGAGTATGCTAGTAAAGTAAACAGTACGAGAAAAGTAAACAGGTGATTGCAATATGATGTAAATAGGACCGGGGTCCACAGTTCACTAGTGGTGTCTCTCCATAGATAAAATAACACATGCTGGGTAAACAAATTACAGTTGGGCAATTGATAGAATAGAGATAACGTGATATGTCAAGAAGATCACTATGAGATTTACTCTGGGCATTACAACAAAATACATAGACCGCCATCCAACTGCATCTATGACTAATAATCCACTCCCTGGGATATCAATCCGAACACCCTAGAAGTATTAAGTTGCGAACAACAGATAATTGCATTAAGCAAAGTGTGTAATGTAAACAAAGCATATGCCCTTGAGCATATGAATGTTGTTTTCTCCCTAGTAGCAACAGCACATCTACCACCTTAGAGGTTTCTGTCACTCCCCCAGGTGAAATAGAGACATGAACCCACTATCGAGCATAAATACCCCCTCTTGGAGTCACTAGCAACTACTCGGCCAAGATAGCTACTAACAACGGAGAGCATGCAAGATCATAAACAACATAGAGATAACAAAAGATATAATTCAGTACAACAACTTAATCATAAACACCAATATTCATTGGATCCCAACAAACCAAACATGTAGAATTACATAACGGTGATCTCAATCATGTATGGCAGCTCATGAGATCTAAACATGAAGCACATAGTGGAGAAGACAACCATCTAGCTACTGCTATGGACCCATAGTCCAAGGTAGACTACTCACTCATCGCTCCGGAGGCAAGCATGGCGATGAAGAAGACCTCCGGTGGCGATTCCCCTCTCCGGCAGGGTGCCGGGAAGAGCTTCTGGACCCTCCCGATCTTCGGGTCGATGGCGGCGGCGTATCGCGATGTGTTCTGGAAATCTGATCGGGTACTTAGGTTTTTCTCGTCGGGGGGTCTTTATAGGCGAAGGGGCGATGTCAGAGGTGGAGCCAGGCTCCCTCACACAGGGGTGGCGCGGCCAGGGGCCTGGCCGCGCCGGCCCTGTGTGTGGGGCCCTGGTGGCCCCTCTCCGTCTCTCCTTCGGATCTCTGGAAGCTTCCGGGAAAAATAAGACTTCAGGAACTTGTTTCGTCCAATTCCGAGAATATTTCCTGTGTATCACTTCTGAAACACAAAAACAGCAGAAACAAGAAACTGGCACTGTGGCACTTCGTTAATAGGTTAGTTCCGGAAAATGCATAAAAATGCCACTAAGTGTAACAAAACAATATGCAAATAGTGTAAAAACAAGCATGGAGCATCAAAAATTATAGATACGTTTGAGACGTATCACCCTTCTCCTCCTGGTAAGCTTCTGGTGCCTGCCCTTCTCCTCCTGGTCAGGGACTGCTCCACCTTGACACCCTCTTCAGCTTCCAGGGATTCAAACCCTTGGTTTGTTTGTTAGATGGTATTTGGTGCTGTGAAAAGAACTGAGTTCTTTTGTGCTGGTGTTGTGTTTGTTGAGTGAGCTGCTAGCTCCTGGCCGAGCTGATCTACTCCAGCAGCTGCTTCACTGCTTTGCTGTGGTGCTGATAGCACCACACCCAGTCAGTGTGACTGAGCTACTTGTAAGCAGCTACTTTGCTTGTCACCCATGCTTGATCTGATCCTCACTACTCTCTCTCTATGACGCTGTGAATGCTAAAGTGTTGGGTGCACATTTTATGAGAACATATAATAAACTTGGTTCAAAAACTCAATGATGCAAATGGCAATATAATTGCCAAAGTCTGAGAGTACTAATCCTAACACATTCTCTTCTTCTTTTAGTTTTATGTTTCTTTTGCAGGTTATATGATCAAGATGGAGATCATGAAGACTATTGTAGATAGTCTAGAATTAGGTTTCTTTTATTTTTCACTGATGTAATCTTCTTTTCAGTTTACTATGATGTAAAGACATTGTATATGTGTTTAATATTAATAAAGTAACATTTCAGTTTGTTTTATTTAATATTCTATTTCTATTTTCCAACTCAATTAAATATTGAGTTATATTTATTAATGGTTATTTATTCAAATCTAATAATATTGAAAATAAAAACAAGATACTAAGAATACTTAAACATCATCATCAAGAGATCATAACAAAGCTCATAGCATTCTAATAACATCTAACCCTAAATATTATTAGATAGAAGCTTGTTCTCTCAGGTTTTTGAATTTGCGAAAAATTTACCCAGATTTTTAGATGCATGAATGCACAAAGGTCCTATTTCTACCCTTCGTTTATTCCTAAATGCTGGGATATTACATGTGAGTAATTCCCGCTGTAGGCGAAGGGGATGGTAGGGATTGGATGAGATCATTCATGTAATTTGCTATAAGATTGTTAGGTCATAGTGCCTAGTATCTTCTATTAGTGCTTATGACATTGTAGCAACTTGTTGTGCTTAATGCTTGTCACTTTGGGCCCGAGTGCCATGATTTCAGATCTAAACTTGTTATTGTTATATGATGATACTTGTTGTTTATGGTCTTACCTACAAGTTATTTACACATATTGTTGTCCGGAACCCGAGGCCCCAAAGTGACAGAAATTGGGATAACCGGAGGGGATGGCTATGATGTGAGGATCACATGTGTTCACCGAGTGTTAATGCTTTGCTTCGGTACTTTATTAAAAGGAGTACCTTAATTACCAGTAGTTTCTCTTGAGGCCCTGCTGCAACAGGCTGGTAGGACAAAAGATGTCGTGCAAGTTTCTCATTGCGAGCACGTACGACTATATACGGAACACATGCCTATGATTGTTAGTACTAGGATGCTTTATCATTATTTATCTGCAATGCCCATGTCTCACTGATTTCATGAATTATCTTATCCATGCAACGCCTGTACATTCATCCCTATGCCTACAGTATTTCATCCTACTGTTTACTATTGCTACTATTACCGCTTTTATTTTACTACTGCTGTTACTGTTTCACTACTATCACCACTATAAAACTGTTGCTACTGATAAACCGCTGCGAGCAAGTCTGTTTCCAGGTGCAGCTGAATTGACAACTCATCTGTTAAGGCTTATAAATATTCTTTGGCTCTCCTTGTGTCGAATCAATAAATTTGGGTTTTACTTCCCTCGAAGACTGTTGCGATCCCCTATACTTGTGGGTCATCACGAGTGCACACTTGTGCATACTGTAAGCTTCCAACAGCCGAAGCATATGGTACTGCTTTCATTTGATCGAGCTCATATTGATTCTTGGGGCATTGATATTCCCCAAAATTGTCGCCCTTGACTATAGGAGCAGGTGTGGCATTACTCTTATGCATATTATACTTTATTAGAACCTTTTCTAAATATGCCTTCTGTGATAGTCCTAACACTCCATTCTTTCTATCTCGGTGAATTTCTATGCCCAAAACATATGAAGCTTCACCAAGATCTTTCATATCAAAGTTTGAGGACAAAAACTTCTTTGTTTCTCGCAGAAGACTAACATCACTGCTAGCAAGCAGGATATCATCCACATACAAGATTAGGAAAATATATTTCCCACTTTTAAACTTTGCATAAACGCGGTTGTCCTCCATATTTTCTTTAAATCCAAATCTTTTAATGGTATCATTAAACTTTAGATACCACTGTCTAGAGGCTTGTTTTAATCCATAAATGGATTTCTTTAGACGGCATCCCATGTGTTCCTTCCCCTCCATGAAAAAACCCTTGGGTTGTTTTATGTACACTTTTTCTTCTAAATCTCCATTTAGAAATGCCATCTTTACATCCATTTGATGCAACTCTAAATCAAAATGTGCAACTAGTGCCATTATGATTCTGAAGGAATCCTTACATGAGACTGGAGAAAATGTCTCATTGTAATCTACCCCTTCTCTTTGTGTAAATACTTTTGCCACTAGACGTGCTTTATACTTTTCTATGTTCCCATTAGAGTCATACTTTGTTTTGTAGACCCATTTACAGCCTACTGTTTTGGCTCCTTTGGGAATTTCCTCTAAGTCCCAAACATTGTTGGAACTCATCGACCTCATTTCATCTTCCATGGCCTGTAGCCATTTCGATGAGTTGGGGCCTCCCATAGCTTCTTCATATGAAGTGGGATCGCCTTCCATATGAACTGTTTCCGTGTTATAAACTTTATAGTCAGTAGAAATAGCTAATTTCTTGACTCTTTTGGACCTTCTAAGGGCCTCATTCTCTGGCTCATTATGTACCTCAACTTCTGGTACATCTATTAGAGGTGGCTGCTGCAGCTCCCTTTCATGCTCAACAAAGGGTTCAGTCGGCTCCTGACGGACATGTTCCAAAACTTCACTCCTTGTTGTCACGGGTGGAGTTACAACAGGTGCTTGCACCGCAACCTCAGGGATTGTTGGTGCAGGCACAACAGGTAGCGAGAAAAATGGCTCCTGAATCATCGGATTAGGTGCATGCACCCTCTTCTCCTCAAGATCAATTTTTCGAGCTACCATGCTCCCCCTCATCAGTTCGTCCTCCAAGAAGACTGCATGTCTCGTTTCTACAAACTTTGTGTATTTGTCTGGACAGTAGAAACGATAACCTTTTGATCTGTCAGGATAGCCAATGAAGTAGCAAGTTACTGTTTTGGGGTCTAACTTTGCAATATTTGGATTAAATACTTTTGCCTCAGCTGGGCTCCGCCAGACCCTTAAGTGGCGCAGGGAGGGAACTCTCCCTGTCCACAACTCATATGGTGTTTTGGGCACCGACTTGCTTGGTACTCTGTTGAGAATGTGAATGGCGGTTTTAAGCGCCTCCATCCATAATCCCAATGGCAGGGTGGAATAACTCATCATACTGCGCACCATATCCATAAGAGTACGGTTACGCCTTTCAGCTACTCCATTTTGCTGAGGTTCGCCCGGCATAGAATACTGGGCAACTATTCCATTTTCCTGTAAGAACCTTGCAAAAGGTCCAGGTACTTGACCATATGGAGTGTGCCGACCGTAGTACTCCCCTCCACGGTCGGACCGGACTATTTTAATTCTTTTATCATGTTGATTTTCAAGTTCTACTTTGAATATTTTAAATTTATCCAATGCTTCAGACCTTTCTTTAATTGGATAAATATAACCATATCGGGAGTAATCATCTGTGAATGTTATGAACGAGTCATAGCCATCCACACTTTTCACAGAAAACGGTCCACAAATATCAGTGTGAATGATTTCTAGTGTCGCTGTGCTTCGGTTTGCACCCTTTTTAATTTGCTTTACATACTTTCCTTTTATGCAATCTATGCATTGTTCTACATCGGAGAACTCTAACGGAGGAAGAATATCATTTTTAACGAGGTTTTCGATTCTTCCCCTCGAAATATGGCCTAATCGACAGTGCCATAACTTTGATGAGTCATGAGTTCTTTTCCTTTTCTTTTGTTCTTTGTTCGACAAGGAAGTTTATTCATTCACATTACACATAGAATGCACTTTTTCACGTAAGGATAACAAATAAAGCTCGTTGTGAAGTAAAGCAACACCCACACAAGCATCTTTAAACCATATGGCACACTTTCCGTGTGCAAAATAACACTCATAACTATCTTTATCCAAACGTGATACACTTATTAAGTTTCTGTGAAGCGAAGGAACAAATAAAACATCTCTAAGCAGAATCGAAAAACCATCAGCCAACTCCAAGGAGATGTCGCCAACAGCTTCAACGTCTGCTTGAACTCCATTCGTGACTTCAATGTATCTTTCGCTTCTTTTCATAGTCCTTGTCAAATGGAATCCCTGTAAAGAATTTGCAACATGAACAGTTGCACCTGAGTCAATCCACCAAGTAGATTTCGAAAACTGTGAATAGAGGGATTCATTTACAAAAGAAACTGTATCTATACCTTTCCTTGCCATTATGGACTTGAGCCATTCTGGACAATTTTTCTTGAAGTGCCCAGTCTTCTTGCAGTGGAGACACTGGTCTTTATCCACTGGAAGAGTGGGCTGATGATACTGTTGGGGACCTTTGCCATATGGCTTGGAGGGAGAACCTTCATTGTTGTTCTGGTAGTTCTGGTAGTTCCTTTTCCTGTTGTCCTTGACATAGTTGATGGAACCACCATTTGAGGCTTTAAGCCTATCTTCCTCTTGCACACACATGGCAATCATTTTGTCTAAGTCCCATTTATCAGGGGACATGTTGTAGTTGATAACAAAGTTATCAAACTCTTTAGGCAATGAAGCCATGACAAGGTGAACAAGCAGAGCAGGCTTTAGTTCCAGATCAGCATCCATGGGCTTCAGTTTAGAAGCCATGTTGCTCATCCTCAAGATGTGCTCCCTGATGCCATGTGCACCTCCTGTGTACTTTTCTGTGACCAGCTTTTTGAGCAACTGGGTAGCATACACCTTTGAAGAGCCAGTGAACTGGCTCTTTATCTTTTCCAGAAATTCCCCAATGGAAGTGCACTCTGCGATTGAGCCCACAATGACGTTCTCAATCGTATTCTTTATAAAGGCCATGCACTTTTTGTTTGCATTGACCCACTTTTGGTTCTCTAGCACATATGTCAGCTCCACTGGAGCATAGTACTTTTTCTTGTTCTCCCATGCAGCATCATCATCCTTTGCATCTCTGACTGGCTCTATCGGCTTGACTGGTTGTCGAGTGTCCACAACCCAGTCGACTTCAGCGCAGACAAAAGCCAGATCAACTTTCTTCCTCCACTCAGTGTAGTTGTCACCCCTGAGCGTCGGAACGTCTTTGAGGCAACTCATCAGATTGTAGCCTCCTGAAATTCGCAAAGATGTGAGATAACAAAACAATTGCATGCATTAATCCAACGTTGGTATAAATCAATACATACAACTATTTGTGCAATTAAAACTACATCACCGTTGGGCAAAATAGAGATAAGTGCACCTTTTAACATGTAATAAATAAATTATATTCATGCTATTAATAACGTTGGTTATATAATAACAGAAACATAATCACTTTATCACACCTTTCAAACAAAAATTAATTCTCACTTTATTGCATTTAAACAATTTTCTTTTAACTATTTGCAGCAGAAACATGAATAAAATTCATTAACTTTAATCTTTTCAAAAAAAAATCTGTAACTTTTGAATTCTCTAAACAAATTTTCGTTGGAATAATTTGAATAGAAAAAACTATAAGAAATTTGCTCAAAATCTGAGCAAAAATCAATTAAAACTGTAATCTGTAAAAAAAAAAAACAGAGAAAACCGTTCGGCCCGCGACCTACTGCAGCCCACGGCCTGATTTTTGCTCGCGGCGCCCTGTGCGGCGGTGTCTAGCCGCCGCTCACTTTGCAGCTCGGTCCGATATGGCCCAAGGCCCGTCTGCGCCGGCACCGCTCGACCTTAGCCGTCCGATGCCGATCGGACGGTCGGCCGCCCAGTTCGCTGGGTCAAAACCGAGCCCCCGAGCGGGTGAAACCCTAGCGAACAGTCTCTCGACCCTTTCCCCCACTCTCTGTCTCTCTCGCTCGGCGGCTGGAGGAGGCCGAGCCCCGACGGCTGGAGGAGCAGCCCGCCGCCGGCGAAGGCCGACGTGCAGCACCACGGCAGCGCCCCTCCTCTTCTTTTCCCTACCTCTTTTCTTTTCCTCTCCTACCCACGGCCACCGAGCAGGAGTGAAGCCCTAGGCCTCCTCTTCTCCAGTGCTCCGGCATGCTCAAGGATGGAAGGATGAACGGCGCCCCTGCTGGTCCCTTTGCCGGTGTGCGCGAGCACCCCGAGGGTGAATGCGCCACCGTCAAACGGCCCCGTGGTGGTGCCCTTTTCCCCGGTAGGGGTGGCGTTCTTCTTCCCCGTGTCTCCAATGGATGCCCACGAGAATTGAGAGGAACAGGCGCGGCCTTGCGGCGGCGCTACTTTGCCGGCGAGCCCGAGGGCTTTCCCGGTGAGTTCTCTGTTCTTTTCCTTTGAACTTGCTTTTGGGGATTAGGGTTACTGTGAGGGTGGGGTTGCTTTTCGATTTTTCCTTCTCTACCGAAAGATCTAGCATCTAGATAAAGTGCTCTGATACCATTGTTAACTCACTAGGCTAGATCATCTCGGTAGGCTACTGTCTATTCACCAAGTAACACGTGATCTGAGAGATGGAGAGAGGGAGAACCGAGAGAGAACCGAGAGGAAGAGAGGAGACTACCTGCTCCTTGGCTCGAGGAGCCCGAGCCGTTGGCCATGGCGATGGACGACGGCATGAGTGGCGGTGGCGATGGACTTCCCGTGGTTAGCGCTAGCCTTAGATCGGATTGGGATATCGGTGGGGCGACTGGCAACGACGAACCTCGTATCGTGTGCCCTGACCCCCACCTCTTTATATAGCGCTGCCACAGGGGCCCACCAACCATGTTTCGGTTGGATGCCCCCGATCAGGGCGCGTGAGAGGGGAAACGGGATCGAGTCGTTGGACTCGGTCCTTGAACGTTGGAGATCATCCTAACATCAGGTCGATCTAACTTCTTCAGAATGAAAATCAGATTAGTAATAGCCAGAGCTGCCTTGATGTACAGCTCACTTTGTGAAATAAAATAACCAGTACTATTTGCCCGATGATATAAGCATATCTAGGCTGACGTTTAACGAAATAAGGCTAAGATAACCTCTCAAGTTTCAATCGCTATGACGTGTAGGGATAACCATTCATGCACGCCCTTGCACCGGTCAAAGTGGCACAAACAAAAGATAGCTTTTGATCCGTGTTTACATATAGTCGCAAAAAATTATAGTGGTGCTCTCACGTGCTGCCAAATATATCAATATCTCTCTAGATCTTAATTCGTCAAATCCTATTAAACTATAATTAAGTAAAGAAAGATAAATTTTTGGATTCTTGAAGAAGGCTTTGATAGTTTCTGCTTAACGCAACTTGCCGGTACATGTGTACGCGATCTTGGGTCTCACGTATGAATTAGCAGTATACAAATCTAGCTCTTGCTTTGCATTGATATCCATGGCGAAATCGACAGTCATCACCCGTGTCTATCACCCAAGCTTATGGAACTCAACAACTTGTCAAAAAACGTAAAGCTCACTGATCAACTGTTCGTCACTGCGTTGCTGTATCCATTGTTCTAGCTCGGCCAGCAGACGGTGGAAGCGCTAATGCACAGCACAACTGCACATGCAACGAACAAATCGGCACAGTATGTGTATAACTATATATGCAAATGCAACAAGTTCAATCGATCGTCACTGATTAACCATATGAACTGGGAGTCTCTACGTATCTCACATGGGTTGTGGGATGCTTCTTATTCCATCATCGACCAGAGAATCCCACATAGGAGCTGCCGCGCGCATATGGCCAAGTTGGTGGCGGTACTACTTGCTCTATTTAAATTCTTAGTTGCATTAAACTATGCTTTGTGTTTAATTCGGTGTCATGTGAAACTATCCTGCTAAACGATCGAGCTTGTCTCTCTTGTCTGCAAGATCTCTCTTCTCTCTCTTGCGGCAATACGCGTGGTACTGATGCACTGATGCCACGTCTGCATGCCCATCCTTGCTTGCCAAAATTAAGCATGCATACATGGTAGAAAAACATATCAGGGTGCAAAATCAGGGATAACAATGGGGGCATGCGTCTACAAGAGACAGGCTAGGACGAATGCATTGTACATAACATTTCTGAACGGTCATACTCGTTCAGGCTTCACAATGGCGAGTTCTGTACCTAGTATACTGTCACGAATAAAAAGTACCAAATGCATCTGTGTACGACTATTTGCATCACATGCTTTGGATTCTATTGTTTCTACTTGTCATGGCGAGATTATGAGGAAAACTTATGTTCCATAGCAAGGTTGAAATATTTTCTTGAAGCTGATGACACTCTAGTAATTCTACAAGCAGATACTTCACAACTGATATGCTTGAAAGCAATTCTTCATTCTTTTGCTGAATCTACTAGACTAGAAGTCAATTACAACAAATATAGTATGATGCCAA
The DNA here is from genome assembly GCA_007115705.1 of Dactylis glomerata. Lineage (NCBI taxonomy): Eukaryota > Viridiplantae > Streptophyta > Magnoliopsida > Poales > Poaceae > Dactylis > Dactylis glomerata. The sequence continues at coordinate 24,865 of QXEO01001415.1, read as the reverse complement.
TCAATATGGATGAGGCAAGGCTGATACACTTTTCTAATACTATCCACTGCACAAAAAGGAAGCCTACCATTTACCTACTTGGGAGATTGCCTCTTGGGATTACTAAGCCATCTTTGGAATATTTTCTTCCAATGTCGCAAAGAGTGGAGAGAAGATTATGTGGAATTGTTGATTTTATGGATTATGGAGGAAAAACTTCTCATCATCAAATCAGTTCTTCCTTACCAATATTTTTCATGGCATGTCTCAATATCCCATTCTCTATCAAGGATCAGGTTATCAAATATATGAGACATTGCTAATGGATAAAAAAGAACAATGATGATGTTAGTCCAGGAGACCTGCTTTGATTGCTTGGACAAATGTCTGCAAGCCAAAAGAGCAAGGGGGGGGGGGGGGGGGGGGGTCGGGGGTCAGGGGTTTCAAACCTAGATATTTAGAATATGCCCTTCTGTTACCTTCATTAATTCTACAATAGAATTAATATTCCTTGGGTAAATTTAATTTGGAGCTCCTACTATGATCATGGGTTATTACCTGAAAAACGAAGGATCTTTTTGGTGGAAATCGCAGTTGAAGTGACAAATTTAAAGGTATTGGGAGATCCAACATTGGTGATGGGAAATCGTCTTATTTTTGGACTGCCTCTAGGATGAAAAATTCTTAGTGCACAAATTCAATCATCTGGTCACATTTGCAAAAAAAAAACATGCAAAATAGTTCATGACATAGTAACAACAAAATATGTGGATGATCTTTTTCATCTTCCATTGCCTCAAGAAGCTTATATTGAATTTAATGAAATGGAAGACCTTTGTGCTAAGACTACTTAGAAAGTTCAAAAAGGAAACATTGGTAAATGGAGCTACATATAGGGAAATTCATTTTATTCTAAAAAAAGCAAACAAGGCTCTAGATGGATACCAAACTGCTCCTCCTCACTTTAATTGGATGTGGAACTCGTCTTGTGAAGTAAGGCATTTTGGAATTGCATGCGCTAGCTAGTTCAACTAAAAGACCAATCTGATGGAAGATACTAGACAATTATATTCAACACCTCCCCTTACGTCTAGGCCGATGAGTGTTTTACATATGTTCCTTGGATGTGGATCCTTGAATTTTTTTAGGGAGGCCACATTATTTTATTTTTCAACCGCGTTGGCCAGGATTTGAGGTATGATACAGTGTGGAATTGCATGATCAAGCTAGTTGAAGCAAAAGACCGGTATGTTGGAAGAAACTAGGCAGTTATATTCAGCAGCCATTTCTTGCAGTTTTGACATCAAATAGTTGGAGGTGACAAGCCACTTCCGCAGTTTCAACATCAAACCACTAGAGGTGACAATCCGCTTATGGTGGTTTCAGCATCAAATCTCTTAAGTAGGATGCACATATTCTAGCAACATGAAGAGATAACCTTGTGAGACATAAAAGATAATGTGGCGTGCCAACCTCGAACCTACTTGAGTTGCGAATATACAGGTAGCTCATGTCCAACCCGTCTCTAATGCAAGTCGATATGACACATATTAACCCTCCTGGGCCAACATGTCTAAGTGTAACATCTCTCTGGTTGTCCTTTTGAAGTCATGAATAATGTTTCATTGCTTAGACAATTATTCCACGAAAGCCATCTCTAGGAGTCGATCTCAAGCGGATTGCTCCGTCCGACACAAATGTGCTGCCAATAATGGGCCTTTCTATACTAGTGAAACTCAATGACTTACAACTCAATTGGAAATCATGTTCTTTTGGTCCATCTTGCAACAGAATAGAGGGACAAGTGGCTAGCATATTTGTTAACTACAACAATTAATTAAACATAAGAATAACTTCTATTTTCAACCCTTTTTTAATTAGCGAAAATGTTCTCAGTATTTAACTTTTACACATATGACATATATCACGATGAAGTTGGCAATAGCCCCAACCCCCACCCCCAATTTTGGCTAGCTAGTTGGTTCTATATGTTAGGCCGAGGTGATTGGTAACTAGGTTGTCAACTCAGAAAAGGCCATATTCTCTATACCCGACCGACCCACAACCCACCCCATCTCATCGGTAATTGAGGAAAATACTCACTATCTCTAAAATCCCTAAAACAAACTACATCAAAACTAATCTCAACCCGAATCCTACAAAACCTAACAATATTCCAAATGCAACAAAATTAAAAATTTAGACGTGGTCACAATTATGAAAAACCACTAAAATGCCATAAACCACACCGAGAGTAAGTAAATTTTCAGCTTTCTTTTTAAGAAGTCATTACACGTCACACACAATGGCAACACGCGAAGAATAAATGATTTTGTGAGACCAATTCCTTGTATGTGGAATCTTTCGGGTGATTAAGTTTTTGTGAAACCAGTGGTTGTGGTTGTATTTGGAATCGGAGGAAAGACATAGATAATACGGATCCGATCAGCAAGATGGCCGTTCTGGAAAGGAAAGTACTATACTCACATCCTGCCAGCAGAAAATATTAAGATACACATCGCCGCGGGCATCAAAAGATACGTTCAGTTCACTTGCATGCATGTGCGCGCGGTTAAATGACGATATTCTGGGTCTTGACTCCAAGTCTCGATCGATGGAACCATGTTTGTGCTGGAGTCAAAGTGCTCAAAATCATTTGTAAATTCCTGCATGATGACTACACTTTTGCATTTACCCAGAGGACTGAAATTGAAAAGAGAAAGTAAGTTAACCAAATTTTAATCATGCTCCGACGAAGGTAAATGCAAAAGTAGACAAACTAAAGCATGCCAATTGAGCATTAATTAATTCAAAAGCAAGTGTATCTCTATATACTAGCTAGACACTTACGAGTCACTGCCTATGTACAATCGTAATTGTACATAATCATTTGTTGGTTTTCCTCTAGCTTCTTATGGTGCAAATACCTAGAAGTGCCAAGATGAGGCAATTAGAAATCATGGAACGATGATGATCGACAAGCAAAGGACACATCTTCAAGAAAGAATCCCAGTGAGTACAGATCTCTATCTTACTCTATCGTTTCCCATGTTTTAAATTAGTAAGTTGCGTCCTCCCGATGGTTTTAAATTCCTTCTTCCAGTGGGGCATTCCATTCCAGCTGAGGACACGACTGACGTGAGAAAGACAAATCCACACACGTTAGCCGGCTGAACTGCGCTGGGATCCGCATGTATCGATCTTGATCACAATTATTTTCTTGGCCAGTCATCCAACTTTGTTTATTGACGACGCACACGTCCTTCGCGCTAAAGACGCCTTCAAATATGGCCTCCGGGATTTTCTATGGGCACAAACTGATCCGGTGCAAGAGATAACTGGAAATGAAGCTTACATGACGTACAATAGTAATTCGGAATTTCTCATGCGTCATACCGAAATACAGTTTAATGGATTACTCAATCTAATACGTTGCCCCCCCAAAAAATACAAAGCACTCCACATATAATACATATTACATAGAGATTCTTGAACCACCAAGCGACCACTACCACCGCCGAAGAGAGCCGCCGACACGCCGCGGAAGACTTCGTGCACATGCGCCTAAGGACCAGCACCCCACAACTGTCGCCATAAAACTCTTGAATTGATCTGAATCTTTTAACACCAAACGAGTAACGCGGGTAGATTGGATGAGATCCGCCACTCCATGAGAGCAGCGGCCAGCCGATTCCCCGCCCTTCTCAACGCAACTTGAGAGATCGCCATCGATAAGGTGGACAAGGAGGCGAGTATACCCCATTCTTGTCGGACACATCTCCGCCATAGCCACCATACGACGCTGCATCATCTAAATTTAGGGACCCTCTTACAATATTGAGCGCATGTCCAGGGTACCCACCCCCTCCAGCCGCCGGAGCGGAAAGTATACGAGGTGGGGACCCGTCAATTTCTGGATGGAGACGGGGCAGATAGTGGTATCAGCTACGGTGAAAACCTAATCGCCACCTTTTCTTTTAGAGTCGTGTGAGATACACAACAAACCGAGCTAGGATTATTACAAAGTAACCTAGCTGTCGGATATCGTGTCAACATGAGATGCGCAACACATAAGTTGGTATGTGTCGATAACTACATGTAATATACTCCCTCTGATAGATGATTCTTGATGGGCTATAGTTTAAATTTGTTTGAATTTGAACTTGAAACATCACGTCAAAAATTGTGGAACCAATGGTACTTGATATACACTTAAGCTTCGCAGGTGGCTTTTATCATAGAGTGTGTTTAGGGTTCAGTCTACCGAAACTTAGAGCTGACATCATCACACCTCAGTTGCACTTATGTTGCAACTCACTACTTACACGAATTATGAAGCAATTTTAACGATCTGGATATATCATTCCTAGTTGCAACCTCCCTTACAACTAAAAAAAACCAGTTGCAACTGAAAAATCTCATTTGCAACTCAACTTACAACTCAATTGCGCGAATCACAATGCAAAAATCTAGTAATATAGAACTCTACTATGCTAAGCTAATTCTCAGTTTAGTGAGAATTAGCAATTCAGTTTATCATATGGCTTTCCTTAGGGGTCATATGGATTCTTTTGGGTCGGTGTACGTAAGCGTCCTGAAGTCGTGACCTGGTTTTTACCGTGCAGTCCGGCACGTTGGTACTTTCCGCCCTGAATTACCACGGCCCCCCAGCCCGTGCTGTTTTGCGTGTGGAAAATACTTTGCGTCTGCGATGAACGAAGTCGCGTGTTCTCCTCCATCCATGTCTCTTCTCCAGAGGAAAACAAGTATACAGAACAGGATCGACTCCCAGCGACTCTCTCAGTCTCTCACTCTCGCCAGACCACACATGACCATCTCTCTCTTTCTTATAGAAAAGACAGGCAGTTTACACAGCCATTTTCTCTCTCATATCATCTGCGTCTTCTCTCTCCACCTTCTCTCACACACAAAAACAAAGCTATCTAGCTCATGAGTTCGTGTGAATTGCCAAGAAGAAGCACGAACTAGCTCTAAGCTGTCTCGTAGCTGCTTTGGTAGGTTACTCCCTGCATATATACTACGTACCTCAACCGACGGAGCGGGAGAAAGAGAGGTAGTCATGTGCGACTACTTCTTGCAGACGACGGAGGGCGACCAGCATGCCGGGGACCTCACCGACATCGTCCGAGCCGGTGGCGCCATGCCGGTCGGTGCCGGCAACGACTTCCCATCGACGGCCACCGAGTGGCTGCAGCTCCCGACGGGCCCGATCCTCTTCCCGCCGGCCCAGTCGTCCTCGGACGGCTCCGGACCGAGCGCTGCCGACGCCTTCGGGGACCCGTTCTCCGGCCTCCAGGACCCCTTCATCACCGACTACCCCTCCTCCTCCGGCAGCGCGGCCGCTGACTTCTACGACGCCGTCAAGAACGCAATGGATATCGGCATGGCCAAGCAGGCCGGCTTCGTCGACGCGGCTGGCTGCGGCGCCGGCGGCGGAGCTGTTGGTTCGGTTGGAGGGATGTTGGACATGAGGAATCACCCTATGTTTCTGAGGGAGATGCCCATGCCGGGCGTGTCGCCGCGAGCAGCCGGGCCGTACACGGTGATGGGCGGTGGCGCGCCGAAGCTCGGTGTGCCGATGGCAGCGCACGGGCAGGCTGCTGGGGCACCGCGCGCGTTCGACGCCGCCGCGGGGCTGCAGATGTCGTCGTCGCCGCGTGCCAGCGGGAACGTCAAGCGCAGGTTCGGCACCGGTCGTTAGCTACCTGTTTCAAGCTAGATCTGCAAAAAATTCTTGATCACTGCGCCATGAAGCATGCCTTGATTTCTATAGCTTGCTCCCGACAAGTGTAATTAAGGATGGAGGTTCCTTGTCGCGGAGGAAAGCACTGTTCAAGATTCGTAATTTAGGGAAAGTTTGCAGCTCCATTTCTTGCTACCGTGCTTAGTTTTTCCTCATTCTGCAACTCCCAAGAATGTAACGATCGAGATGACGGAAGAAAACTAAATGCATGGCCCGTTTTGGGGTGTGACAAAAACAACAATATTTTGCAGGGTCATAGAAAAAGTAAGTTTTTTTGTTAGAGATTCGAGCTTCTAATTCTTCTGAAACACAAAAGGTAGGATGGGCATTATGCATAACCAGCTAAACCTATTTTGATATTTTCCCATCTCTTAATTAGTATTACAGCAAACCCTAGTTTTCAGTTAGGTTTGGAATTGGTCAAACACATTATACATATACTGAGCTACTGATAGCTCTTGATCAATATTGTGTGTTGGCTACTAATTGAGGTGGTGGTCTTGTGCTTGATGCAGGAAGAACCAGGCAAGGAAGGTGGTGTGCATCCCAGCACCTGCGGCAGCAGTACCCGGGAAGACCACTGGGGAGGTTGTTCCTTCTGATCTCTGGGCTTGGAGGAAGTATGGCCAGAAGCCTATCAAAGGCTCCCCCTACCCAAGGTACGTACTGTTGTATGGCTGCACCTCTCTCTGCATTTACATACATGGTACGTACTGTTGTATGGCTGCACCTCTCTCTAGCTCTTTTCTGCTCCATGTATATATGCATCAGGTTATCTCTATGCCTGTAATAATTATGGTGACCATAACCTTAATACACTGCTCAAATTTAGAGAATGCTCAAGCTCAACATATTCCTCTCCTCAATCAGGAGAGGGAAACACTACACATTGATATCTCTCCGTTTTCTAATATTGTTCAAAAACATGATAAGCTATTGTGTAACTGGCATGTGGGGAAGGTAGTACTGTATTACTATTATGTTTTCTTTTTTCTTGGAGTTGTATTATTACTTTGGCCTTCCAACTTGATATCTGCAATTAATTGTATATATGTTTAGTGCATTTCGGTGGGCTCACACTTTCATATTGTACTTCATTGAGAAATTCAGGTTGGCTAATTTTCACCCACCAGGAAAGCCTAAAAACACATTCATATTGTTTTCTTAAAAAACGTATAATGTTTTGAGTCGAACAAACAACTGAACAAAGATAATAATATTGATGTTTCTTTCATATATCATCAATTTTTTTCTTCAACTTCAGTTTATAACTTAGAATTGTCATATGTAAGGTCACAGAGGAAAAATATTATATATGACCTTCGTTACTACTTTGTCAAACCAACTCTTTACTCCATTCATCCAACATATATAAGATAACCGACCATGCATGGAACTAATATTTTGTTGTTGTTGTTGTCTACATCTTAAATATGCTTACACTGCTTCATTTTAAGTAGTTGGAACTAATCAAGTTTTTATAATATAGGATTAACCTAAACATTCAAAATAAGTTTGGAATTAAGATCATTTAGGTTGGGCTGGCATGACACCATGTACAACTATACATAGATCCATTCATCTAAATAGCATTCCGCTCTTTGCAAAGTCTTAATGACATTTTTGCCACTTCACTTTTTAGTAATTTATCATAAAATATTTGTAAGAGAATTAATAGTAAAATGTTAATAACCTTTACGGCTGCCTATAATTGTTCTTAGATGTAATGAATATAAATAAATATTCAAATGATATAAGGAAAATGGATTGTTGATCATGAAAAAAAATGCACCATATATAATATAATGCTCAAATTTACACTGTCACCTGTTTAAATAAAAATAGATGTACTTTTAGCTTCTTAAAAAATTCTCAAAAATAATTATCATCCTTCTCTAGTCGCAATGCAGTTTTAGTCGCTATGTTTCTACTTTTGCCCTTGGTCAATGTCATAAATACAGCTAATTAACTTATTTTGCTTGCATGATTTGCTTTGTGAAGTAAAACATATATTACAATCTCCATGAGATGAAAAAGAGATGTATGATATGAACATTTCACTGACACTCTTTATTGTGCCCAACTCTAAAAGGACACTGTTCTGAGAGTTGCTGTAGTACCCTCATGGGTACCAAACAATTCCTACTGCTGTATCTAGGGTGTGTGGTACCGGTACATACCATATCCATATATACTCCCTCCGTTTCAAAATATAAGATGTTTTAGCTTTATGGAGCAAATGTATCTGAACATCTTTTAGTGTGTAGGTTCACTTGAATATACACACTAAAAGGTGTCTAAATACATTTACTTCATAAATCTAAAACATCTTATATTTTAAAATGGAGGGAGTAGCTCTTAACTCTGAATGCACTGAGCTCTGCATAACACTACCACAATACTATTCTGATGATTTCTTACACCATGCATGCATATCCAGAGGGTACTACAGGTGCAGCAGCTCCAAGGGGTGCCCTGCACGGAAGCAAGTGGAGCGCTGCCGGACGGACTCCAACATGCTGGTCATCACCTACAACTCGGAGCACAACCATCCGTGGCCGACGCAGCGCAACGTGCTCGCCGGCTCCACGCGGGCCAACTACGCCAAGAACAGCACCAACACAGCTTCAGCTTCATCCAAGAACAGCAACTCCTCGCGCAACCAGCACAAGCCAATCGTCAAGGCAGAACGAAAGGATCAATCCGCGGCGGCGGCCGCAGCTGCCGCCGTCACGAGCACGGCCACGAGCACCGGCAGCCCACCTCCGATGGCTGTGAAAGAAGAGACAGAAATGGATAGAAGCATAGGCGGCGATACTTCAGTCACGGACGATCAACACACTGACCATCTCCTGCAGCAGATGTTCAGCCAGAGCTACAGGTCGATGACGCCGGAGGCTGCCGGCAGCTACCACCACAACGACGACTTCTTCGCCGACCTCACCGAGCTGGACTCGGATCCCGTTAGCCTGATCTTCTCCACGGAGTACATGGAGACCATACCTGAGAAGAGTGACAAGGAGAAGGCAGCAGCCAACAAGGACTTACATCCATTATTCATGATGGACTGAACGCCTGCGAGTGCTGCTACTATTTCTGCAGGGAGCTCATTTTGAGCAAGTGGAGAGATTTTTATCAGTTATATGACTTTTATTAGTTACCTTAAAACATACTAATCTGTTCCAAATTACAAGACATTTTGGAAGGCTTCTTCCAAAACGTCTTATAATATGGAACAGGGGCAGTACCAGGCTTTCATCGATGCATGTGCAAATGCAAACAACACGTTTGATCTTTAGCTAGCTAGATATAGGCTTGAAATAACGTTGAAAATGACAAGAGCAAGAAAAGGGAAAAGGAGTTTTTTCACTCCCTTTACCCTCTTTAGTTACATTGCTTACATATACTGTGTGCTACTTCTTCCTGATGTGATTGATAGAGGTTTTGTTCAAGATGATCCTGATGCAGATATATGGTACCTAGATGTTTCTCTTTCTAAGGAGGCATCAGTACATGCATGGATATTCAGCCCTCACTCTCTTTCTTTCTCTCACTCATTGTTCACTGTTATATAACAGAACATTATATTCTATGTGCTTGGCGAAAAAGATGGATCGACGGAGCATGTAAAGACATGTACTGTTTCCAGACTTGACAGAAAGCTTAGGTTGCAACTGTTCTGGACATGAAATGCACTACATGTGACATCAAATAACTCTGTCTCATGGGCAGAATAGTGCAGCGCCTGGCTGTGCTGAGAATCTCAAGAGAAAAATGTGAGAACAAGTGCTGGAATTTTTTTTTTATTGCACTTTTTTTCAGCTTTTTCAAATGTAGCATTAATTTGTAGCTAATTACAAAACTAGGGCACCGTTTTAACCGCCGGACGCGATTAGCCGTTATTCTATCCGGCGGATGCGAGTAGCGGAATTCGAGGACGTTGTCGTGACTTCCGGGCGCGAGTGGAGAGGAAGCAGCCACGTCGCCCCGCCTGGAAAAGAAATCGCGCCCGGCGGATTCGATTTCTGCTGTCGCACCCGGCGGATCCGACAGGTCCGCATGCAGGGGGTTAACCCGGTCGGCACCCCCGCGCGGCACCCCCAATCCCCCCCACTCGCCTGTTGCTTCTCTCTGTTCTTCTCTCTTTGCTCTTCTCTGCTTCAGCTCAAACCTCTCATTCTCAAATCTTGTTTCTTTGATTGTGAGAGTATTTCTTGATCAAAATCAGTGAAATTTGTTGCAAGAAGTAGAGGATAGCCCGATCTACAAATGGGTTAGCTTTAGGAGAAATTTCGTTGGTTCGTTTTGTCACATTTAGGAGTTGTAGGTATAAATTTCCCTGTAGATGTTCTTGTGTTCTTGATGCTGTTCTTATGTTGTTGTGCATGTTGAATCAGGTGTGATTGAAGTTGTGTAACGTGAGCAAGTTTCAAGGTGGTGGTTTGCACGCTTCAAGGGTAAAATTGCTATGTGAAATCTCAGTCATTATATTTTAGTGGTGTAGTTTTTAAGTGAATAAGTTGGTGTGTTTAGTCTCATATCGGTATAATAGCTGTAAAAATCTCAGTAAATGTATTTTTGCTCTTGAGGCCGTTCTTTTATTGATGTATAGGTTGATTCCGGTGCGTTGGAAGTGGTGTGACGTGAGCAAGTTTTGAGGTGGTGATCCGCACGCTACGAGGGTAAAAATCCTATTCTCAAATGGTGGTAGTGTAATATTGTGTATATATATTTTAGCGGTGTAGTTGACGGAAGTAGGATTTTTATGTAGCAGGAGTCATGTCTGGATTAGTTAGATTTGTTATTCATTATGGGTACGGTGCGGTCCGTAGCAGTGATGCTGGAGCTGATCTTAGTGACTTTGAGTATCATGAGGTGGAGTTCACTGATCCTCAGAGTATGCGTATTGGGGAATTCAAGAGGATGTTAATGGTGTTCTTAGGATGGGATCGTAAGCTGTACACTGTCAGCTTACAAGCATTGTGGAGCAACTCAACTAGCAATATATATTGTCAGTTGAAAGAGATAGAGCGTACCTCTCAGTGGGTCGGCTGGTTGAAAGGGTGTGAGCGGCGGCAAACATCCCCGATCGCCCTTGTGGTTGCGAAGCCGATTACTATCGGAGGGGAGGCCGAATCAAGCCACAACAACCAGACAATTGGTTTTGGTTCTTGGCAGAGCATGCAACCAGCTGATGAGCCTGTTGTGGCCATGTCATATGCCGATGACATTGGGTATGAAACAGGGCAGAGCAGTCATGCATTAGGTGCAGCGGCAGATGATGCAGGTGGCGAGATATTTTCAGACGATGAAGATGAGGTTTTGCAGCAGCAGATGGAAGCTGAAGATGTTGATGGAGATGCTGATGATATTAATTCATTTGACTCAGATGAAGAAGATGAAGAAGATGATCGGGATGAGGCCCCGATTCCGAAATAATGGAATCAGGACTTCTCAAATTTAATGAGAGTGAACGAGGGGCACGATTCGGCATGGGAGTATCACCCGAACAGCATCTCAGTCGGTTCATTATATCCCGACAAGCAACGTCTTCAGGATGCAATAACTAGTTGGGCAATGTCCACGCAGAGGGTATTTAAAACAGTCGCGTCAAACAAGAACTATTTGACAGTGGTATGTACCAACGAGAGATGTCCCGCTAGGGTGCATGGCTACCTCCGCAAGAATGACACCTTCTGGGTGGTGAGCGACCACGTGCAGCACACAGCAGTCACAGACCGACAACCAGGAGGTCGAGAGCACTCAGTACTATCGAGCGGCCCCTAACAGGTATGGATGGACGACGCCTCCGCCACGAGGACCACCACGTGCTCCGCGCCGTCGATGATCTTTGTGATCTTTGTATCTTTGTATCCTAATAATTTGTATGCACATTCGTATTAGACATATATTTCTAAGCATGTTTCTGGTTCTCATTGTACTACTATCCTATGATGTATGAGACACATATATTTGTCACGATTTATTTCCGACTATTTGTTCCCGCCTATTCTTTCCCGCTCGTTCTTTCCTGCCTATTATTTCCCGCTAGTTGTTTCCCGCCAACTCCATTCCCGCTCGTTATTTTTAGCAATTTTTTTCCCGCTGGTTCTTTCCCGCAAACTACTTTCCCGCTCGATTTCTCCAGCTAACTTCTTTCCCGCCTATTCTTTCCCGCTCGTTCTTTCCCGCTCGTTTTTCCAGCTTGTTCTTTTCCGCTTGTTCTTTCCCGCCAACTCCTTTCCCGCTTCGTATTTCCCGCCAACTCCTTTCCCGCTTCTTCTTTCCCGCCTTCTGCATTCCGTGTCTTCTTTCCCGCCATTTCTATTCTTCAAGTCCTATATAAGACCACCTAAACTTCAGTTCTAGCTCATTGTATCTTGCCCAACATGGCGCCTCCCAATCGTAGTTGGAAAACAGTTATGTCTGTAGAGGTTTTCAAGGCAGCCTGTAGATATAGAAGGAACCGTGAGCTTGTTCCATTTGACGAGCTTGTCAATACCCCCAGCGATCTCATTGAGGTCACATTTGATTACAATCAGAGCAAGTTGACAGGCCCATCTCGCACCTGGAAGGAGGTCCAGGCAGAACTTATCAAGATCAACGGGCACTGGACAGATATAAAGGAGAGAGGAGAAGATATGAGCTGGTGGGTTCAACATACCGCGCTCTGGATCAACGACAGCCACAAAGATGAAGATATCTTCATGCCTAGCGATTGGGCCAAGAAAAAAGGGGCGTCATCAAAGAGCAAAGAATCTACCTCGTCCAAGCCCAAGGGCGCTGCTTGCAAGGGCAAAGGAACTGCACCGTCATGGTTGAGCGACGTAGACGATCTCGACGACGACGACCACTTCATGCCTAGCGACTGGGCCAAAAAATCTTCTTCAACAAAGGGCAAGAGAGTCGCCAAGCCTTAGTTACTCGTACTATATTTCTATCTTAATTTTAGTTGTCCCGAATCATGTATTTCTATTTTAGTTTGCGGTATGTAATACCGATGTATCTCGCACTTTCTATATTTTTGTTTGCGGTTTGTAATACCGATGTATCACGCACTTTTTATATTAATATAAATGTTTTTCCAATATATATTTAGAAATATTCATAATAGATAAACTATCCGAAAATTTTGCCGCGATTTAAAACACTTCAAATTAATGAAAATAGTGAAAACTTGTCTCAAACAGATGCTAGTGAAGCCGGCGGGGTGCGCTTAGCAGGAGAAGACCCTGTTGCGCCCGCCGGATGGAAATAGCCCCTATCGCATCCGGCGGACACGACTGCAGGCGTTGCATCGTCGGCTGACGCGTCCGACGACCTGTCGCATCCGCCGGATGGGACTACTACCTATCGCGTCCGGCGGTTAAAACGGTGCCCTAATTTTGTAATTAGCTACAAATTAATGCTACATTTAAAAAAGCTGGAAAAAAGTGCAATATAAAAAAAAATCGCCAAGTGCTGGCCCTTGCTTGCATGAGAGGAGAGATATGTTGGGTCAGGCATGGTGCATACTTTTGTCTCCCACCTGCAAGAAAATACATATTTGCTTCTGGCTCTACCTCTGTCATGCATGCGCACACATCCTGTTCCCTCATGCCTACACGAGTATATGTACCCATTAACTGCACATATATGCAAGCACCACATGTCCATATGTGTCACTTGGAGCTAGCACATGTTTGCCAGACATATCTCGTGCTACCGTATACTCTACACGTTTTGTTGCCTTACTGTGTGTATCTAAAGTATCTTAAGAAAGCCACATGCAGTGGCGAAGGACGCCCCAAAATTTAGGCTGGGCGAATCGAAAGCATATCTCCTCTGATTTATAAAAAATGTTGATGGAACTAAGTTGTACTAAATAATCCGACACTTATCATGGATCAGAGCGAGTAGATGATAGGTGAGCCGTAGTGCTGATCCTTGTACAGACCTTAGAAGGTGAAACTTGCCCAATAAATTACCACATTTGAATGTTTCTACTGTATATATGTAAGTGGATAGACAATACGTAGAGTATGTTTTTACAGCAGTAGTATAATATTCTTTTAGTATTCTGTCTTAGATCATGAGTCAGCTGCTCGTGTCTTGGGCTGTTGGCCTTGGCCAGATGCTGTGACCAGCAAGTCCACCTAATGTTCGAGCTGCCAATTATCATGGAGTAGAGGGCAGAGTAGAGAGTAGTAAGAATTTGCTCACAGGTTAGGTCGGGCGACCGCCATACCCTGCCCTATGGGGTCCTCCGCCACTGGCCACATGTATGTATAGTGCTACTCCCTCCGGTCTTAATTACTAATTTAGTACAAAGTTTATACTAATCCTGATACTTAGGGAGTACTATATAGTACTACCTCCATTCCGCAAAAAGACGGACATAATTTTTTTGCGAAAAACACCAATTTAATTTATGAAGTTGTCTCGGATGTGCGCTTTGGTTATGAATTTGTAAATCGTAAATTTTCGATCACGAAGTTGCCACACGCAAGCGTTTTGGTCACTTCGTGACTTTTTTTTGCAATTAATCCCCTACATGTTTGTTTCTTTTAATTAGTAGGTTCTTTTTTTGACTTGATTATTTTTATTGGGTTCCAAAAAAAATCGATTGGTCTTTATTTCTTTCTTCAATCACACATTGTTGTATGATTTTTCTTCTCCAATCTCTCACTTCCATATTTAAGCCATTGCCTGCAGCTCTCGACACCGTAGCCTCCACAACATACCAACCCAAGGTCCCAACCCCATTCGTTGCCGATATAGTGACTAGCTCGACGGCCCCATTCTCCCCAAATTGTGGGTCAAGGCGCTCCACGTGACGAGGCGGGGGAGCGATCCGGATCAGCAAATCACTAGCTTCCATGCCGTTACTCGACCGGGAATGAGGGAGTGAGAGAGATAAGGTTTTTACAAAAGAAGAAATACAATTTTAGGAGGGTATTCGCAAAAACAATCTGCCATATAACCAAATTAACGGTAGCCATCATGGAGTGACCAAAACGCTCGTGCATGGCAACTTCATGATCCAAAATTCAGGATTTGAAAGTTTGTGACCAAATAGCACATCCGCGATAATTTTATAGACTAAATTGCCGTTTTTTTCAAAAAAATATTATGAAATCAAAGTTTAACCATGATGTTGCATGCGAACCTTTGCCCCAAATTGACGTGTATACATGTGTGCGCTCAACAATGGCATGCTGTTTGGTGAGGAGGGGATGGTGACTGACCACGAGGCCGGATGGCTTCTCCGGCTGTTTTTTCCGTGTGTGTTGGGACACTGTGAAAGAGGACTTGCTTGCCGCCCTTCAACAGTTATATCTGCTAGATAGAAGGGGGCAAAAGCGAATTAATACGTCCCTGATTGTTTTAATCCCGAAGCAACAAGGAGCTGATAGTCTGAAGGATTTCCGTCCAATTTCCTTGATTCATAGTATAATCAAGATCATGTCCAAAATACTAGCATCCAGGCTAGCCCCCAAACTAGAGGAACTTGTCGACCAATGTCAGAGTGCATTCATAAAACACGGATGCATCCAGGAGAACTACTTGTATGTGCAGTGCACGACGCGTTTTTCCACAAGACAAAAAAGTTGGCAATTCTCTTGAAACTTGATCTCGCAAAAGCGTTTGACTCGGTGTCTTGGCAATACCTTCTATACATGCTAAAGGCGAGGGGGTTTGGGGATCGTTGGAGGGAATGGATTGCCATGTGAAAGGACGAGATGTCGCCTAGAGGGGGGGGGGGAATAGGCGTTTTAAAAACAATTACGGAATTGGCTTGAAGGAATGCGGAATTAAACTAACGTTTATTTTCTTCAAGCACAAGACCTAAATATGCTAGGCTCAACTAAGTGCAACAACAACAACTAGATATAAGCAAGATAGCACAAGATATAATTCACAAGTGATAAACAAGATATAAGTACTTCAAGCACGATGGCTATCACAAGGAAATAAACTCGGGTATAGAGATAACCGAGGCACGCGGAGACAAAGATGTATCCCGATGTTCACTTACATAAAGTAAGCTAATCACCGTTGGAGAGATGCGGGTAACCACGAAGGCCCCCGAACGCCACGAAGGCTCACCTTCTTCTCCGAGTCCCCCACGAAGCTAGGGACCCCTTCTTATGGTTAGCTTTTCCTCCACTCCGGAGATGGCAAGCTCCACAACCACTTCACAATTCCCACGAAGGGGAAGCCCGGGCCTCTTCACAATCTTCCACGAAGAGGACACCGTGGCACAACCACCGAGCCAACTAGGAGGTCACCCTCCAAGAGTAACAAGCTCACGGTCTCTCACTCGAACTAATCGTAATGGAGAGCTCAACACTTATGCAAGAATGCAAAGCAAGAACACCAAGGATGCTCAAATCCCTCACTCCCAAATCTCATCAAAGCAACAAATGCTAGGATAGGATTAGAGAGGAAGAACAATGGTGGAGGTCAACTAATGATCCCAAGATCTAGATCCCAAAGGTTCCCCTCACTTAGAGGAGGATTGAGTTGGTGAAGATTGTAGATCTAGATCTCCTCTTCCAAATCCCTCAAAAAGATGCAAGAATCATAGGAGGGATGGAGGAGGAAGGAAGCTCTTGAAGGTCAACAATGGAGGTCAATTTCGTGCTCTAGAACCTTAGGGAACCGTTGGGGAAGAAGCCCCCTTTTATAGGGCAAGAAAACTGCCCGTTACAGAGTTTTCGGGGCGCTCCGGAGCAGAGCCCGGAGTAGCTCCGGATTGTACTCCGGAGTAAGTATATTGGCACTGCTCAGCCCGGAGCAGAGCCCGGAGCAACTCCGGATTTGGAAAACTGCAAAAACACTCATACGAAAAACGCGATAACTTTTGCATCCGAACTCCGTTTTTAGCAACCTTGGACTTTTTGAAAAGCTTAGAAAAAGCACTACAACTTTATGCAGAGAAACACCAAGAAATGTCAAGACGAAAAATACCAAATGTGGAGAGGTGAGAAACCTTCCAAAGTGAAGAACCGATAAAACCCTTCAACTCGAAAACGCAATAGAAGATACATTTGGATTCCGTTTTCGATGAACTTGGACTTGTTGGAAATCTAGCAACAAGCACAAGAACCTCACATGGAGAAACACCAAGAAGCAACAAACTAGGAAGATGCAAAGTATGCAAAGGATTGAGCTCCCTAAGACGATGTGATCAAGTTACCCAACCGAAAGCCCCTCTTGATAGTGCGGCTATCTATCCTATAACCCGGTCTCCCAACAAACACCTTGAGACCGGTAAAAGGAAAACCTAGCAAGGACAAACCTTTGCCTTGCGCACCCCGCTTGATCTTGATGATGATGCTTCATGCTTCCGTCAAGCCGGAATGCTTCACTTGATCATTGTTGCTTTGTGAAGACTTCCAATATGCTCCCACATACACCACTATGTGATACCTTCACTAAGGCATTTCTTCACAATTCCATTATCACCAAATGGATGGCAAGCTTCAAGCATATGATCTTCTCGAGATGCTTATCTTGAAACTTGCACTTCTCAACCTTGATGACAACCACCACTTGATGTCATCCTTTCATGGGCTATATGAAATCTCACTAGTGATGCATATCCATGACACAATACCTAACCCACATAGACAACACAAACACACATATGTAATGGGTTAGTTCACAAAGCATAATTGATAAACCATACCATACCACAAGACCGAATGGTCCCATGTGGCACATTCTTTATGCTTCATATGTTGACCAATCTAGAATCCAATCTTTGATCTTTGCCTTGGTCAACCTTGAATCTTCTCATGCTCTATCACAATATCTTGAGCCACATAAAGAATTCTTCATTTGATCGCATGCTCTAGGTCTTAGTCAAACATATCTCAACTCATGAGACCATCATGACCTCGACATAGAGCCATATATTGAATTCTTCTCTTGTAGACAAACTCTCAAGATCTTGAGACTCCTTGGCTTAACACATAAGCTAGAGCATGGATTACTTGAGTTCTACACAAGAACTACATCTTTATTTCTTCTTCTTGATCATATTGGATTCATCTCTTCTATTCAATGATCTTGATGCCAATACTTAAGATATATCTTTATCTTCATGGCATCCAAGCCTTGAATCCAACACATGGACTTCAAGCAATTCCTATGAACAATTCCTTCATAAAAATCTCAATGAAAACATTAGTCCATAGGGATTGTCATTAATTACCAAAAACATACTTAGGGGCAATTTACCCTTACAATCTCCCCAATTTTGGTAATTGATGACAATCTCAACAAGAGGGTTTATATAATGAATGATAGAAACTAATATGCAACTTATCCGAGAATAAATTGCATACAAGAGGTTGTATTTGATATGGTCAAGTAACACGAAGCTACTACCGCATATCAAAATCAATTGTACTCACATAAACTACAACAAATATGGTTGATGTGAGTGCAACCAAAATATATAGAGCAAACTCCCCCACAATATATGCACGTGTGATGAACTTAAATTTCATTGCATACATTGTCAAGATAAACCTTTGATGAAGTTTACACTATATATTCAACCATGCAAAACATCTAACAAAGAAGAGATGCATGAAAGGCAAACACTTAAGCACAACCAAACTTAAGTATAAAAACCATTTCCCTTAAACCCTCTAAACTTCTCCCCCATTGGCAACGATTGCCAAAATGGATGAAGGAATTTAGAAGGCCAATATAGTATGAGTTCCTCCCCAAGATGTGCATTTCTCATAAAAATGAGTGAAATCATATGCACTTATCAAATTAACAATATTTGGAGGAAGTCAAACCATATTGAGGATCAAAGATTGCAAAAAGATGACATAGTGAAGGAAGCTTCAACGAATGAAGCAAGCAAGCAATCAAGAGACCCAAAGAACCAATTGGACACAAGAAGAAGTGATGATAAGAGCTACTAGGTGCTTTAAATGAAATAAGGAAGCTCCCCAAGGTCCATGCATAAATTTGAATTTTTGTTGCATTTGAATACAATATGCACAAACATGGAATCCTCACTCCCTCTATATCATTTAAAACAAAACATGAGCACGAAAGAATACAAAAGGATCAATACGCTTATCAAAGTTAAATTTAGTCCAAAAATATTCACGAGATATGAGTGCGAGAAGAAGCAATAAAGAATAAACAAGCACTCATAAATCAAGTTCTTACCAACACCATCAAGAACAAAATGGATAAGAAAGATGGTCAGCAAAGAATGAGGATATCAAGGGAAGAAATTAACACTCTTATGCATATACATTTCTAAGTGGACAAAAAATCATGATGAACAATCCACAAAGGAACATGTATACACAAGAGGTTAGTTGAAATTAAGGAAGACATAATATCCAAGAGAGAGTCATAGAATATACCAAATAGCTTTGCTATAAAGCATATATAGCTCAAGGCTCCATTTTCCATTATGGTATATTAACAAACTCCCCACGCAAAATCATCAAAGCCATCACAACTAGCAATAAGGGATCAAAAGATAGTCGGGATGCTTTGATAGGCAACAAGCATAATAAAGAAGGGTACAACTTGCAACATTATCTATATTGCACATGAGAGAGCGTTGAGGAATTAATATGCAATAAATTGCTAAAATGGCACATTTGGGATTGGTGAATCATAAACATGATTTTATATACTTCCCATCATATGCAATCATCTCAACTTGCTCACATATGAAATAAAGATATTTCTTTATAAGACCTTTGCAAGAACCGCAACATTTGCAAATAGATATTATCATGCTAAGAACCAACCTACAAGAGTTGGGATGCTAGAAAAGTATGCATGAATGTTATACTTGTTACCGAGATAGCAACGGTGTGATGTAGTAGATAAGAGTTCGCCGGTCATCCTAGCTTGGCTCCAATAATCATATGGTGATAACACCTTCCTTATAAACGGAACAAGCATCCATTGCATCTCCAATGTACCTAAGACATCATTCAAGTACATCTTGGTCCCCAAACTTATTGGGTCCAAAGTGGTTAGACTAACCACAATACATATGATAGACTCCATATAAATATGTGCATAGTTAGAGATGAAATTTGAATTTCATGCACATCTTAGCCATTTAGGATTTGATGGAGTATAACATATATATTGGATCAAAGAAAGCAACTAAGATACAAAAATAAGCAAAAAGAGAATATGCAAGCACCTAGCTTTCAAGAACCAAAGAAGATACAACTTAGACAAAATCACCAAGAGTACAAGGAGGTAAAAAAAAGGTGTGGTAAAACACATTATTTGTCCAAATGATATCAAGGGAACAAATCAACAAATGATTTATTCATAAAATTCAACAAATGAACCTAACAACTCATTGAGCAAGAAAGAAAAAAAAACACATGCTCAAAGATTTATCTCATTCAAGCAAATAAATCATAGAAGAAGGAATGAGATAACTAACTCCCAAAAGAGCAAGGTTCCAACAAATAAACCAAACCCTCTACACCTTTCACAATGGCACAAGTACCCAAAAGAAAAGGTTTGTCTTACAACAACACACACTTGATGGGGATCAAGAGATGAGACAAAGTCAAGCGAAAAGATCCTCAAGAAGGCAAATAAGACAACGGGAGTCAAAATAATTTCTTGGAAAGAAATAAGGGCAATAAGAGGCAAATTCCAAGGTGAAGATGATCTAGACGAATTACCACACATATATATGAAAACCAATTGTCAGAGACAAGAAGTTCATATTGGAATTATTTTTCGGTGGTGTATTGCAAAGATATTCAAGATCAACTTCACAATAAAAGGCATATGGTTAAATATCCAATTTGGGAACCATGCACGAAAAAGGATTCTTGGTAGCTCCAATAATAGACAAACAATCATGCAAAGCAATGATTAGAGTATCTTGAAGCAAACGGTTTCCTACTTATGATATAGAGAAATATATTTGAGTAAAACCGCACCAAGAATTCTTACTCAAACCAAGACCAAAGAAATGAGCAATAAAATCTTTTAAGAAATAACGAAGCTTGTTTGAGCAAACATGCCACCTAGAAATAAGATTACTTACAATATCAACTCTAAGTGGCAAAATCTCAAATGTTCACATTTCCTAGGCTTATGATATGCACAAGGCATATTACTCCCCCATAATGTGATATTAAATTGTTTTCAACAAAAGGCAAACAAAATCCAATTAGAGATAACTAATGAAGATATAGAATTTGAATTTCTCATGAGCATGGCATACCACATAGTGACTAGATAATCTTGCAATATCAATACTAAGTGGTATTACTCATGTGCACACATTTATAGGATTGTGAGGTGCCAATGGCAAATCACTCCCCCAAAATGGGATGTTCCATTAATCACTCGATAAGAGCCAAATAAGATACCATAAAGATGCATTAGAGGCTTGAAGCAAACACACAAGTATATGATGTGCCAAACAACCAACATCTACTTGAATACACAAGATAAGTAGGTATAAGGAACAACATATACAAACACATACTTGGTACAAAACCAAAAACATGCAAAGGGGCAAGTAACTTACAATGTAAAGAGGTTAAGTACAAGTTACCGCAAAGAGGCACATTGGATATAAAATGATAGTGTCAATGACTTGGCTTGATGAAAATAAAATTAATGAAGATCCCTTAATTCTTCATGAGGTAGCCAAGTCTCCAATGCCCTCCATAAACACATATTGATCAAGTTTTAGCTTGTTGGTACCCAACCAAGTTGGGTCCTAAGAGGTTAGTAACAATAGGCTTGGCAACCCAAATGGTTCTTTTCTTGACACCACTTTGAGTTCCAACAAACTTGGCAAACACATTGCCATCCTTATCTTTCCTAATAGAATAATCATCATCAACAATGATAGGATTAGATAAGGTACCGCTTAAGCATGAAGAAGCAAAGTGCCCCTTCTCACGGCAAATATAGCAACAAGTGCTTCCCTTTCTCTTCTTCGTTGAATTCTTGATTTGGGAAGCTTCATCTTGTTTCTTCTTGGGAAGTGGCCTATCTTCAACTTGAGGTCGTGCTTGAGCTTGAACTTGTGGCCTCTTCCCTTGTTGCTTCTCACTCAAGTGCTTCTTCTTCAATGGGCAAGATCTCACATGATGCCCTTCAATCTTGCACTTCAAGCAAACAATCTTAGCCAAATTCTTGACTTGGTCTTGGCCCTTCTTCTTCTTGTTGCTCTTGGACTTGTTCTTGTCATTGGAGTTGAATCCAAGTCCACTCTTGTCATTAGGGGATTTTTGCACACTCAAAATATTATCGAGTGTGGATTTCCCTTCATGACGCTTATCCAAGTCTTTCTCCAAACTAGTGACTTGGGCCTTGAGCTCTTTGATTTCCTCTACAAGGTTAGTAGTAATACAAGTACTAGAGGAGGTAGAAGCTTCATTGTTAGAGCAACAAGGCATAGCAAGTAATTCATCACAAGATGTAGCAATATTATGCCTAGACAAATTACTTGGACTAGCACAAGATAATATAGCATTTTGGTTCAAAGTAGTACTAATGTCCAAATGAGGCTCACAAGATGTTTTCTTAGAGATACTTGCCTTATGAGCTAACTTTAGCCCATTATAAGAGATTAAGAGATCCCCATGAGAGCCCGAGAGCTTTTCATGGCTTTCCTCCAATTTCTTATAATTGCTTGTTAGCAACTCAAGTTGAGCCCTTAGCTCAACATTCTCCTTTAATATAGATGCTTCACAAGAAGTGGAGTTAGTAGCACAAGCATCATTAATAGATTTAGCATTTGTAAGCTCATAAGATTTAATAGATTGAGATAGGCAAGAATTAGTATGCTTCTCTTCGGATAGCTCTTGCTTGAGGAGATTGAATCTCCATTTCCCCTCATTAACGAGGGAGTTCAATTCCTTAATGGTCTCCTTGTGGTCAAACAAGGTTTCCATTAAGTGTTCCACTTTAGCACGAGCATCATTATTACCCCGAAGAGAGGCATACACAATTCCCATCTCATGCAAGAAAGCTTCATTATCATCATCACTAACATCATCATCATCACTCTCATCATAAGGAGATGTGTCGGGATTCAAAGTAGGAGTTACCTTTGAGCCGCTTGCCATAAGGCACATGTGAACTTGGGGTAGATGATGAGGGAACATCAATTGAAGCACATTCTTCATTTTCGAGTGTAGGACAAGCTCTTGCGAGATGTCCATACTCGTGGCATTCATAGCATTGCCTTCTCTTGATAGAAACCTTCTTGGTTCTTCTATTGATTTCTTCTTTAATTATGTGACCCAATTTTTCTTTAATTTCCTCTACATGGTTAGTCATACAACAACTAGAGGAAATAGAATCATTTTGAGTATGGTCACAACTAGAAACAAGCATATCATCACAAAATTTAATCAAGCAAATTTTAGGAGATATGCAAGGACCTTTAACACAAGAATGAGTAAAGAATTTCTTGCAAGAAGTGTTTAGGTCCAAACTCTCTACACCATTAGGATTTATAGAAATAGAATCATTGGTGCAAAGAACAAGACAACCATCATCACATATGATTTCTTCACTCACCGTATCATTACCTTGTGACAAGTCACATGTTAGTGAAGCGGAAGAACTTGAACAATCATCATGACCGGATGTGGAAGCAACTTGGAGCTCTTCATGATGTGAAGGTGAAGAGAGCTCCTTGGGTTCACTTTCAACCTCAAGAGAAATAGACCCACCAAATGACTCTTCTAGCTTGGTCCATATCTCATGAGACGTCTTGCACTTTGAACCCATCAAGCAAACATAAACTATGGAGCTCACAGACAATAAAATTTCATTAAATACTTGAGCTTCTAGATGTAAATTTTTCTCATCCTCTATAGATAGACTTTGAGGATCCATCGGAGGAGAAAAGCCTACATCTAGAAATCGCTCTATATTTGGACACAAAGTCCGAAGATTGCAAAGCATGCGATTTCTCCATAAGTCATAATTTGTGCCATCAAAAATAATTGTGTCATTGTGCACTAAATAACTAGCCGACATCTTTACTCTCAAGGCGGTGAAGCCTAAACAAGGAGAGACCTCGCTCTGATACCAATTGAAAGGACGAGATGTCGCCTAGAGGGGGGGGGGGAATAGGCGTTTTAAAAACAATTACGGAATTGGCTTGAAGGAATGCGGAATTAAACTAACGTTTATTTTCTTCAAGCACAAGACCTAAATATGCTAGGCTCAACTAAGTGCAACAACAACTAGATATAAGCAAGATAGCACAAGATATAATTCACAAGTGATAAACAAGATATAAGTACTTCAAGCACGATGGCTATCACAAGGAAATAAACTCGGGTATAGAGATAACCGAGGCACGCGGAGACGAAGATGTATCCCGATGTTCACTTACATAAAGTAAGCTAATCACCGTTGGAGAGATGCGGGTAACCACGAAGGCCCCCGAACGCCACGAAGGCTCACCTTCTTCTCCGAGTCCCCCACGAAGCTAGGGACCCCTTCTTATGGTTAGCTTTTCCTCCACTCCGGAGATGGCAAGCTCCACAACCACTTCACAACTCCCACGAAGGGGAAGCCCGGGCCTCTTCACAATCTTCCACGAAGAGGACACCGTGGCACAACCACCGAGCCAACTAGGAGGTCACCCTCCAAGAGTAACAAGCTCACGGTCTCTCACTCGAACTAATCGTAATGGAGAGCTCAACACTTATGCAAGAATGCAAAGCAAGAACACCAAGGATGCTCAAATCCCTCACTCCCAAATCTCATCAAAGCAACAAATGCTAGGATAGGATTAGAGAGGAAGAACAATGGTGGAGGTCAACTAATGACCCCAAGATCTAGATCCCAAAGGTTCCCCTCACTTAGCGGAGGATTGAGTTGGTGGAGATTGTAGATCTAGATCTCCTCTTCCAAATCCCTCAAAAAGATGCAAGAATCATAGGAGGGATGGGGAGGAAGGAAGCTCTTGAAGGTCAACAATGGAGGTCAATTTCGTGCTCTAGAACCTTAGGGAACCGTTGGGGAAGAAGCCCCCTTTTATAGGGCAAGAAAACTGCCCGTTACAGAGTTTTCGGGGCGCTCCGGAGCAGAGCCCGGAGTAGCTCCGGATTGTACTCCGGAGTAAGTATA